>JARSSU010024979.1:0-57434 GCA_029619165.1 Eurosta solidaginis
GCTATATTCCGAAGTTTTGGAACACGATCTAGGTTATCTTCATTCCAAATGCTGCCAGAAGTTCTCATGTATCTTCTAAGGATTTCAGGCCAATAGGTCCCTTGTCGGTTCTTCTTAAAACGTTGGGGCGTCTGATTGATGTGTACATATGGGAAAGGTTTCCTCGGGGTTTATTGTCGCCTTCCCAGCATGCCTATTGTAAAGGCAGATCCACAGAAACGGCTCTCCATTCGATTGTAAAGCAAATAGAGGGATCCCCAAAATACAAAATAGTTTGCCCTTACTAGACATCGACGGGGCGTTTAACAATGTCTTACCTGAAACCATCGAAAGGTCTCTGGTTGGTTAAGGAGTAGATGGGGTTCTGGTTGAATTCATTAACAAATTTGACGGCAGTAGAACTGTCACAGCAGAGTGGGGAGAGGAAGGTGTGTAGGGGCACGCCACATGGTGTGTTATATCCTCTGCTTTGGGTTGTGGTAGTCAAGGCGCTTCTCGTGGAGCTAGAAGCCAATGACTGTCAGGTGGTTGCCTACGCAAATGGCCTGGCTATCCTAGTCAAAGGAAAATTTCTGGGCACCTTGTGCGTTGTTCTGCAGGACTAACTGCACACTGTGGCAAGGCGGCCAACCCTGGAACAACGGAACCCATTGCTTTAACAAGGAGATATAAGATGCCCGCTTTCAGAACTCCCTTGATTGGGAGGGTACCGTTTGTAATTTCTGATAGGGTTAAATAAATAAATAAATGTAAGACGCGTTAGCCTCTGAAGAGAATTAAGACCGAGCTTCTTTTCCAATTTGCGTCGTCCTCCTTTTTAATTTTCCTACAAATTGGCGGGACGGGACCTACTTGTTATATGCCGACTCCAAGGCATATGAGTTTTCATGAGAGATTTTGATGGCAGAAATACACTCGGAGTGCTTGTCAAACATTGCTGAGCGGCGAACCCGCTTGAAAAATACGGATGCACGTACCATCACACCGTCACAACCGCCGCAGGGTTAAATATTTAAGGATTATTTTGGGACAAGAAAATGTTCTGGAAACCCAATGTGGAAGATAGGGCCAGGAAGGCCACGGTTGGCTTGTACTGCTGCAGAGGGGGCTATTGGCAAGAGATGGGGGGCGCTCGCCAAGAGTAGTACACTGGCTTTATGAGAAGCTAGTCAAACCGATTCTGTTCTATAGGGTGCTGGTCTGGGGAATGCATGTACACGGCGAGCACCACAAAAATACTAGTGTTAGTACAACGGACAGCGTTGGTTGGCATCGGCAGCGCTCTTAGAACAACATCTATCTTGGCATTGATGTTATACTGAAATGTTAGAGAAAAAAACAAAACAAAGAAAAACAAGTAAGGACGGGACTGTATTCGGCTGTGCCGAAGACTTCATACTTTCATGAACGTGGCTGAACAATAATCTTATCCCATTCGTAATCTCCAAATAATCGCGTTGTATAAGATAAGAAATATATAGTGAACAGATGTACATACCTAAAAGATTTTAAGATAAATATAAAAAAATGGCAAAAAGACCCCTTATCTGAATGATCGGTTGTATGGGTTATATATTATATATAGCTCCGATCGAAATGATTTTTACAGGAAATCTTCTATGATATATTAGAATAAATATCACCAAGTTTAACGTTTTTATATTAGAAATTAAGGGAGAAATGGCCAAAATCTTTCTATCTGAACGATCGGTTGTATGGGATATATACTATAAATAGCTCCGATCAAAGTGATTTTTTCAGAAAATCTTCGATGATATACTAGCAGACCCGGCAGATGTTGTTCTGCCCTAAATTGGTATATCTGCATACATTTTAATAAGCTTTTTCCGTCTAGATCTGCCCTCGCCCCTCTACAGTTTTTCCTAATCTTTGCATTCACTCCTCCTCCGTATTTTTTCGCTTCATCTATCTTCGTCTCATTCTATCTCTTTCTCATTCTCCTTCTCTTTTTCTCAAGTTTTTCTCATTTTCTTCAATATCTTATTGCCAGCCCCAGAGGGTGGTATGTATTTTGTTCCAGTACCCATTCCGAGTCTCAGTCCCAGTCCCACTCCGAGTCTCAGTCCCAGTCCTAATCACAGTCCAGTCCGTCTCTGGTCTACTCGCTGGAAAAAAAGCATCGTTAATACTAATATAGGCAAATTTATATACCAAATTTCAGGCAATCGAATAGGACGTATTGTAAGTAGGTATTTCGGTATTATTAATTCATGACTTTATTTCGGATTCGCATGCATTTTATCAGTTTTGCCAGGTTGATGCGACGTATCTCGAATATCACAATGAAAATACTATAAAAAGCTCTGCAACAATAGCCTTTCATTGATATCCATATTCTATAAACACATTCTAGGGGTGCCCGAGTGTCTACGTTTTGCGCCTATATCTCAGAGACCATAGTAACCAATAGGTATGAAAACTACCCTGTACTAAAGCACTCATCAGCAGCTTTCCTTTGATATCCATATGTATAAACACATACTAGGGGTGCCCGGGTCACGTTTGGTCTATATCTCGAGACTCTAGTCACGGTATCAAAGTACTCATTATAAAAACCTTCCCGTGGAAAAATACATATACATATACCAATTTCATAATAAACTGTCCAGTAGTTTTTGAGTTAATCGATGACATACATACAACATTCATTTTTATATATACAGGTATATGGCTCTAAACGATTGTGATTTCAAAATCAACTATCATCATCTCTCCTTCCTGTATCTTTCCTAAAAATTTCATGGCAATCTTTATATCCGTTCTCGAGTTATGGAGTGACAATCAAAATGAACACTTCTTTTTATATATATAGATTCGAATATATATCACCGAGTTCACGTTTACACTTTCTAAATTAATGGAGAAATGGCCCAAAATCTTTCTATCTGAACGATCGGTTGTATGGGGATATATATGTTATAGTGGTCCGATCCTACCGGATCCGACAAATGTCTAATATAATCCAAAAATACATCATTGTGCCAAATTTCATTGAGATATCTCAAAATTGAGGGAATAGTTTGTGTTGAAACAGACAGACGGACGGACAGACAGACGGACATGTCTATATCAACTCAGTTCGTCGCCTGATCAATTCGGTATATTTAATGTGAGTGCATTTTCTATATTTCTCAACGTTACAAACATCGGACCAAAGTTAATATACATTTCATGTTCATGAAAGGTATAAAAAATTAACACCAGCTTCATTCCCAAGCATTCATTTGCTTATTTCAAAATTAAATTGTGAAGTTTCATACTTAATGACGAATACTGAATAAATTTTATTGTTCATTACTATCATAAAAAAAACATGTTGACTTGATCACTGAAGCATACAAAGGAACAATTAACACTTTTCGCGCTCTAAAATTAGTTTATTTAATCTACTAAAGTTTCAACATTGAAAAATACAAATATCAGAATGTGAAAATATACAAATATCAGAATAGTGATATACATATATGAAAGGTGTTTTGCTGTACAAATTTTACAGTGAACTGGTGTCAAGTGCAATGCCGAATGTGTTGTATGTACTTTTTTCGTTGTAGAAACCTATTGTATTTATTTAAAATAGAGCTTACTGTACAACTGTGTAAATAGAGATATTACCAATGAGCTAAAAAAAGCACATACAAATATTATTAGTGACCTTAAAAAGTTCTGCCTTGGTTTTGCTTGCTTCAATTTCTGAATTTCTACATAATAAACCAATAGTTTTAATTATTGAGCATTTCTTTTTAAAAGAAAACTGAAAGTAATAAAATACTTTCATAGTTCAAAATTGAAAATGTACGAATTTGATACTTAAATAAATAGAGCCGAGGGTCAATATTAACTTTTGTGTAATGTCTAATGTACTGTTTTTATACCCAGCTGTACTTGTACACAGGATATTATAACTTTGATTGGGTAACGGTTGGTTGTACAGTAGGCCGATCCGATTGTGGGTGAGAGCTCAAAAAAATTATCGCCCATTGCTCTGTGTAAAATCATATTCTAGGGATCAAAATAAGAAACTTTGCCCCTTTGGGTCGTAGGGGCAATTTTGACAAATCCCACTTTGAAATGCTATGTTTTGATCCGCCCATTTTTTCGGTTTTATTTAGCTTGATTTGACAGGCTGGCACGAATTTTGTAATTGAAATTTAAGTAACTTCCCGATAAGCTACAAGCTTGAAACTTGGAATATAGTTCAGAACCCGATGACAATGCAATAATAAGAAAAAAATCACCGCTAGGACGCGCAAGGATCGTGATATTCAAAAAATTCGTATTTGTGGTCCGATTTGGCTCATGTTTGGAACACATAATACATACAATAATAGAAAGCGACCTATGAAAAAAATCGCCGCTAGGGGCGCAAGGATCGTGATATTCAAAAAATCGTATTGTGGTCCGATTTGGCTCTTTTGGAATACATAATACATACAAGAATAGAAAGCGACTATGATGTCCGATTTGTCTCATATTTGAACAAATATTACATACAGTCCGGTAGAAGTGACATCAAAATATTTTGGAGTTGGAGGAGGGACAAACATACGTGGCGCAGAGTCGAGTCAAGTCTTTGGAAGGATTATGTATTGAGAACTTAGATTGTAACATTGTCAGGAAAGAGTCTTGTAATAATGAGTCACTAAATTAACTAAATTTTTCGGCCACCGTGGTGTGATGGTAGCGTCCTCCGCCTACCACACCGTATGCCCTTGGTTCACACCACGGGCAAAGCAACATCAAAATTTTAGAAATAAGGTTTTTCAATTAGAAGAAAATTTTCTAAGCGGGGTCGCCCCTCGCATGTTTGGCAAGCGCTCCGAGTGTATTTCTGCCATGAAAAGCTCTCAGTGAAAGCTATCTGCTTGCAGATGCCGTTCGGAGTCGGCACAAACAAGTAGGTCCCCTCCGACCAATATGTAGGGAAAAATCAAGAGGAGCACGACGCAAATTGGAAGAGAAAGCTCGGCCTTAGATCTCTTCGGAGGTTATCGCGCTTTACATTTATTTTATTTTTATTTTTTTAAATTAACTAAATAGAATGAGAAATAATAGGCAATTAAATAAAGACTAAAAACTTGAAAATAAAATAATTTAAAAAATGTTTAAGTTAAACGGTTTTATTGAAAACAATATTTACATGAAGTAATAATAATACAAAAAGCTAGAAAATAATTAGGTAGGTCCTTCCGAGGTCACTAGTCATCACACTCCTCATCAATCTAGGGCGTTGATCAGACAATTAAATAAATGCATTTGGGGCGTGTGAAATTTCTAAAAATGTGAGGCGTAGCATAACCTTATTAAGGTACAGTTGGTCTTATATACGACTATCAAATACTCTCAACAAAGGATGTCATGTGAAAAAGAGCTGTCGGTTCAGCATAATCTAGTGCCCTTTAAGTAAGATGATAATAGCTTTGCTCCGAAGATATTGATTAGTACTCGTAGACATGAAAAAGGATAACCGTAATGCACTGGTGAATTTTGGCCATTGTATAGGTCCCGCCACTGTCTCCTACAAACTCCCACATAGAACATTCTCTCAAACCTGGCACGCAGAATACTGGACTCATTCTATGTGCTGGGTAAACTTATTTAGTTGCTTATTTGCCTGGTTACCTGCATCAGGCAGATCGCAAATAAAGTGAGCGAGTATTTGAACGAAGACTCCGATTTCATTCAATGACATCAGAGCAATCGCTGTAGTAAGAGATCATCTCTCTAGTTGCTAAGGGAGTTTTCGAATTGTATGTAAGTAAACATCTTCACATACATTTAAGTGTTATTTATTACTAAATATGCTAGAGACGTATGGTGTGTAAACAAGATTAAAAAATTCGGGTTCAACTCGGTGTATGAAGGGACGGATCATGTTTTGGGGAAACCAATGAATCGTGTACTTCCTTCTACCACTTTAGTTACGAAAAACTGCAATTACTAACATTATTCTGTGTTTCCCTATTTGTAATAACCAGACACGATGGCTTACGCGTAAAGTTACTGTTGCATACAAAACTTGCAGCACATCCTGCCACACCAACGACTACAGGAAATTGCAGTGCAATAACTTTTCAAAGTCATCAATAACCCGTATCAAAATATGTAAAAGTGTGTGCTATCCTTGCATAAGGACAATGCCGGTCTAAAAGTGCAAGGCTATACAAAAAAGATTGTAGAGTTGGCTGTTTTCTAAATTTACCGTTCTATGCTTTTTGTGGGCGGACAACCGAATTTCCGGTTGACTATCATTTGAGAAAGGATAACAAATGCAGCAAAATGTATTATCGAATGCACTTCCACGCCCGAAAAATTGCAATAAAGCAATTCCAACCACTACACCACATTTTTTACAGATGCAATCTATTGGCAGAAGTTAGTTGCAGCGATGTGCAATTGCGGTATGTCTAGTCCATGTGACGCCTCGTCTAATACAAATTGGGCGCACAATCCTTTATTTTTGGAGGTTTGTGCAGCGCAAAGGAATTGTTGGCATATGAAACAAGTAAAGGAGTCTATGTCGGGTGTAACGAACATTATATACTCAGCGTGAGCTTCAGTTGCACATTTCATTTCAGATAAATTACTTTTCTACATAACACGTGGCACCGCCCGTTTAAAAAAACATGTGTCTCCCCATTTCCTCTTACAATAAAACTTGGTAAGTGAAATATCATTGATTCAAAACTATTTTTTGCTAAGTTATAGCTTATTATTTTCGTCTACGACCCTTTTAAAAATCTTTTATATAAAAGTGGGCGTGGTCTTTAATCGATCTCGTCCATTTTTCTAGAAATATTTCCCGCTATGGGAAATTTGTGCACCCATTTTATTACGATCCGTTAATTTTTCTTCGAGTTATGGCTCCCGAACATAGAAAATTGCTTAGTCATAAAAGAGGCGGTGCCACACCCATTTTTTTAAATTTGAAGGTTTTCCTATTCATTGTTATAAATCCACTTGGGAAATGAAATACCATTGATATTGTAACGAATTTAGGGAACTCCACTTATTTTACACCTTCTACTAACATTCGTATTGCTAAACTGTTGAATAAAACACTCCAATATTCTGTATGACAAAATGGTCTTTATTAGACTGCTTTGAAAGTACTTCACAATTAAACTTCACTTCGCAACTGATAGCGTGTTCAAGCAATCTGATTGCTGCGTACTCAGCTTTCGCTCCTTTTATACTCTCTGCTGTCTCGTTCGCATACTTCAGGCGTTTCTTCTTCTAGAATTTACTACTTAGTTACCAGCTATAAACTTACTAGCTATATACTACAGATGCACGTTTATAGCCTCTCGCAAGCCATATGCGCGTGTATATATGAGTGATACTTCCACCGAGGATTGCATTTTGTGAGTATATCTCCGCTGCCTTTATGTACATATGTGTATACATAATGATTGATTTGTTTATGTACAGACAAGTGACTGCTTAGTATCGGCTTAGAGATGATAGTATCCCTTAGTGTTGCTAATATTCGTCTTAATACGAAGCTCTTTTTTGCAAAGATATGCTTATTTTATTCATCCACAACCTTTTAAGAATCTTTTATATAAAAGTGGGCGTGGTCCTTAACCGATTTCGTTAATTTTTCTTCAAATCATTCCTCATAGTAAGGGGCAACCTCTCTGCCGAATTTTGTTACGATTTAACGTTTAACTTTGATTTTGATTTATGATTAATAATATTTGTAAAATTGATTTTATCACAAGTGGGCGGTGCCACGCCCATTTTAAAAATTTTGTATCAAGAGTCTCAATATCAGTCCACATGTCAAATTTCAACATTCTAGTGTATTACTTACTAAATAATCAGGTTTTTTGTGTTTTCCAAATGTTATATATATAAAAAGTGGGCGTGGTTATCATCCGATTTCGCTCATTTTCAATACCAATCTATTCTGGGTCCAGATAAGCTCGTGTACCAAATTTGGTGAAGATATCTCAATATTTACTCAAGTTATCGTGTTAACGGACAGACGGACGGACGGACGAACATGGCTCAATCAAATTTTTTTTCGACACTGATGATTTTGATATATGGAAGTCTATATCTATCTCGATTCCTTTATACCTGTACAACCAAGCGTTATCCAATCAAAGTTAATATACTCTGTGTGCAAAGTACGCTGAGTATAAAAATGTAAAAAGTGCCAATGGTTGGAGAAGCTTTTTAGTTGCATCAACAATTTTTTGTGGCTTATGCAGTTAGCATTGTTGCTTAAAAGTTTTTCAGACTGCAACTGATTTATCAAAAGTAAATGGTGGGTGAAGTTATTTACAACAGATAATTTAATGTATTTTTCGGCAGTTTTTTTTTAAGTATTAGACGTGTACATATTTACGCTTGATTGTAACAGGAATGAACTAAAAATATACTACGGTTTTTTGATACACAAAAGAAAACTTGATGTAGGGGTTATGCACAGAGTTTTGAATGCTCAAAAAGGCAGAAAACGGTGACAATTTTCTCAGGTTCAAATTCAGATATATATTTCACAAACTATGTATAATAAAAACTTTTTTTTAATCTAATCCACTTAGCCGGATTACCAATCCAAGTAAATAGATTTTGTATTCGTCAAGATCTTTTTAAAAAATTTTCACAAAAAAATATCGGTAGGACACATACGTATGCGTAGGGATGTGATTTTCGGGATGTTTTGCCTACCATTATTTTCGGGATCTGAAAGCTCAATCTCTGAATCCCGCAATTGTCCCCAAAATACAGCGTACATACATAGATTTCCTTACGATTCTTAACAAAAAATCGCATCACATATGCACCTTAATATGTAGATACATATTAGCTGTGAGGGCGACCCCGCTTAGAAAAATTTTCTTCTAATTGAAAACCTTATTTCCAAATTTTGATGTTGCTTTGCCGGGGTGTGAACCCAGGGCATACGGTGTGGTAGGCGAGCACGCTACCATCACAGCACGGCGGCCGCCGTGAAATTGCTGCGCATAAAATTAGTACTATTAATTTCAATACGCATTTTACTCAGATGTAACTGAATAACCTCTACACTAATTCTTTGTATCACCTCTTAAAGTGGTACGTGACCACAATTCATCGCAACCGATTCAGCATTATGTTATGCACTATGGCCATCAGAGGGTTGTGTCCTCCGCTTTTCGGTACACCCTCTGCTGTAGCTAGTTGTTGAACCACTGCTGCTAGATGGGTCTCTTAAGCATTATCTAAGTGAGGGTAAGCGTTTTTTACGCGCAAACGTAGACGTATATACGTGTAAAAAACACGGTTATTATACAAAAAACCCAAAATATAGTAATTCATTTTGTAACTATTTTACTGCAATTACTCTTATTTGCAACTTCTACTAAGGTTCACTATTCAATAATGCAAAATGGCCTTTATTAAAGTACTTCACAATAACACTTATACTTCGCAACTGATAGCTTGCTTAAATCAAACTGATTGTCGTGCCTCTACTGTTGCCGCTTTTATACTGTCCATTTTCCTCGTCGACATATATCTAGGCGCTTCTATTTCCAGAATTTACTAGTTAGTTATCAGCTATAAATTTCTCAGCTATAACTACAGGTGCACGATTTTATAGCTTTTCTCATAGCCCATGCGCGTGTATATGTGAGTAATACTTGCACAATTATTGCATACTTTCGGGAGTATCTCAGATATATGCTTGTGGTTGTGCGATGCTTCTCCGCTGCGTGTACGTTCATATGTGTAGACATAATGATTAATTTGGTTATGTGCATACAAGTCACTGCTCAGTATCGGCTTAGAGATTATAGTACCCCTTAGTGTTGCTAGTATTCGTCACAATATGTTTATCTTTTATCTATAAATAAATGCGAATGTCTGTATGTTGTTACATAATGGCGCCTAACTACAGTCACGGAATAATGCAAAAATGCGCATGCTTGTGTAATTTCCCCCACGGAAGTCCTAGGCATACTTTTATCTCTCTAGGTGACTAGAGTTTTGAGATCTAGACCAAAATGTGAACCCGGGTAACCCTAGGGTGTTTTTTACAATATGGGTATCAACTGGTGAGTTCTTTAACACGGGGTATTTTTCGTAATTTTGGGTGACTAGGGTCTCGAGATATATGTAGGTCAAAGTGCGGACCTGGGTACCCCTAGAATGCGTTTATACACTATGGATATCAAATGAAATCTGTTGATGAGAGCTTTATAGTAAAGTTCCATCAAACTGGCAAAATGGATAAATAATAAAAAGAACTATGAAAAAGAGAAAAGAGGGGAAGGAGAAAGAGACTGAAAAGAGATAGATTTAGACGAAGATAGCGTGATAGGAATAGATGAGGAAAAGATAAAGACGCAGAAAGTGACGCAGAGTATGACAAAGGCAGAGGGATAAGTGAAGAAAAGGATAAGGAAAAGGGGGAGAAAGAAATAGGGCGAGTAAGAGTTGAAAACATCTTAATAATTATGCAGATAAAGCAAAGTTAGGGCAGAACAACGTCTGCCGGGTCGCTAATTATACTCAGTTGAGGCAGAGCTCACAGAGTATATTAAGTTTGATTGGATAACGGTTGGTTGTACATATATAAAGGAATCGAGATAGATATAGACTTACATATATCAAAATAATCAGGATAGAAAAAAAATTTGATTGAGCCATGTCCGTCCGTCCGTCCGTTCAACACGATAACTTGAGTAAATTTTGAGGTATCTTGATGAAATTTGGTATATTGGGTTCGCTGAGCACTCATCTCAGATCGCTATTTAAAATGAACGATATCGGACTATAACCACGCCCACTTTTTCGATATCGAAAATTTCGAAAACCGAAAAGTGCGATAATTCATTACCAAAGACCGATAAAGCGACGAAACTTGGTAGTGAGTTGAACTTATGACGCAAAATAGAAAATTAGTAAAATTTTGGACAATGGGCGTGGCACCGCCCACTTTTAAAAGAAGGTAATTTAAAATTTTGCAAGCTGTAATTTGGCAGTGGTTGAAGATATCATGATGAAAGTTGGCAGGAACGTTACTCTTATTACTATATGTACGCTTATAAAAATAGCAAAATCGGAGAAGGACCACGCCCACTTTTAAAAAAATTTTTTAAAGTAAAATTAACAAAAAATTTAAAATCTTTACAGTATATAAGTAAATTATGTCAAGATTCAACTCCAGTAATGATATGGTGCAACAAAATACAAATAAAAGACAATTTAAAAATGGGCGTGACTCCGCCCTTTTTCATTTAATTTGTCTAGGATACTTTTTAACGCCATAAGTCGAACACAAATAACCAATTCTTTTGAAATTTGGTAGGGCATAGATTTTATGGCGTTAACTGTTTCCGTGAAAATGGGCGAAATCGGTTGATGTCACGCCCAGTTTTATACACAGTCGTCCGTCTGTCCTTCCGCATGCGTTAACACGATAACTTGAGCAAAAATCGATATATCTTTACTAAACCAGTTCACGTACTTATCTGAACTCACTTTATCTTGGTATGAAAAATGAACGAAATCCGACTATGACCACGCCCACTTTTTCGATATCGAAATACGAAAATGAAAAAAATTCGGCATAATTCTATACCAAATACGAACAAAGGGATGAAATATGGTATAGGTAATTGGATTTTTATTGACGCGAAATATAACTTAGAAAAAACTTTATAAATGGTTGTGACACCTACCATATTAAGTAGAAGAAAATGAAAAAGTTTCTGCAGGGCGAAATAAAAAACCTTAAAATCTTGGCAGGTATTACATATATAAATAAATTAGTCGGTATCCAACAGATGATGTTCCGGGTCACCTGGTCCACATTTTGGTCGATATCTGGAAAACGCCTTCACATATACAACTACCACCACTCCCTTTTTAAAACTCTCATTAATACCTTATATTTGATACCCATACATATCATACAAACGCATTCTAGAGTCACACCTGGTCACCTTATGGCGATATCTCGAAAAGGCGTTCCACCTATAGAACTAAGGCCCACTCCCTCTTAAAATACTCATACTCCTTTCGTTTGATACCATATTGCACAACGAATTCTAGAGTCACCCTTGGTCCACCTTTATGGCGATATCTCGAAAAGGGGTCCACCTATAGAAATAAGCCCACACCACTTTTAAAATAATCATTACACCTTTCATTTGATTACCATATCATACAAACAATTCTAAGTCACCCTGGCCCACCTTTATGGCGATATCTCGAAAAGGCGAACACTATAAAACGAGGCGCTCACTCCTTTTAAAATACTCATTCACACCTTTCATTTGATGTAGATACCCCAATTTAATCGTGACAAAAAAGCTCCTAGAGTCACCCCTGGTCGCACCTCTTATTGCGCATACGCCTCGAAATGTTGCGTCCAGCGTCCACGCTATATAGAACTAAGGCCACTCCCTCTTAAAATACTCATTAAGCTCCTTTCTTGTTGATACGCCATATTTGGCGCAGCAACGAATTCTAGAGTCACTGCCCTGCGCCCACCTTATAGTGCGATATCTCTGAAACGCGTCACCTATAGACTAGGTCCAACCCTTTTGAAATACTCTGCATTAACACCTTCGTTGATGCCCATATTGTGCAATACGTAATCTCTAGGGTGCACCCTAGGTCCACCGTTATGGCGATGACCTCCTGAAACGGCGCTCCATCGCATAGAACTTCGGTCCACGCCCTTTTAACAATACTCATTATACACTTCGATTTGATACCTCATATCTGTACAAACGCATTCTAGAGTGCACCCTGGTCCTACCTTATGGCTATATGCCCTAAATGGCGCTCCACCTATAGAACTATGGGCCCACGCCTCTGCGCTAAAATACTCTTTAATGCCTTTCGTTTGATAGCAGCATGTCATACAACACATTCATGTTCCCTCTGGCTTCATTTCTCTAGCGACGTTGTTGTCCTTATGTCTGTCACCATAGCTCTCTATCTGAGTGATCGTAATAGTTCGGTTACACCCGACTTACGCTCCTTATCTTAGTTTTTAAGGTACTTTCGACGCTGAGCATAATCAGCTATAGAAAACCGTGGCTGCAACGCCATCATAAGAAAAACCTCGGCAAAGTCATTTTGTGTCAAGTTTGGTTGAGATTAATTCCACATTAAACGAGTATGCCGAGTGCGAAAGCAATAACAGTTTTGTCAAATTGGTTCTTGTTTTTGAGATATTCTAACCATAAAGTTTTAGGGCACACTTGAGGTCGTAAAATCTCTAAATATTTTTTTAAGGCCGTTGAGGCACTTGTAGGAATAACTCTTACTCTTCAAAATAGATCTTTTTTGCTTGTGAAAAATCGTCTATTGAATTAATTGAGTTTTTGCGCTTTTGTCGAGATATTTAGAAAAAATCCGAATATTGACGAAAATATTTGCCAAATAAGTTTTTCAAGAGACGATTTTGAACAAGCACTTCTTAAAAACTTGAAATCGGGTTTAATATTAAATTGTTAATTTCATGTAGAATAACAATCTTAAACACAGAGTCCTCGAGAGGGCACGCGACCTCAAAATGTACCTTAATAACGCGTTGTTCGCACTTTAAGCTTCGAGTATCTCAAAAACTTGAAGAACTGGTACTCTTTGGCTCCAGATTAATGTTCACAACGTCGAAACCTTTGAGAAGCTATAGCCCCGTTTTTTGTGATTACAGAATTTTTTGGATTTGAGAAAGCAGATAAAGGCGGTTTTCGAAATTTTAGACACGAATGTCTCGAAAACCTCAGCCAATATGAAAAATCTAACTTCAGACATCTAGAAAGAATATATCACCAGATTTGTTTGTTCCCCAGTGCTATGCACGCTTTGCTCCTAAAAAGGGGATTATTTGTTAAATAAGTGTCAAGCTATTTACATGAGACTAAAATGCGATAATGCCCGATTAAAGTCCAATAACCCCGGGATTTGGGGGACTTAAAAAAGACTGGGATTAAAGAGCGCGTAGCGTGACATACGCAAATTAAATTTTTTAGCAGCAAATTCCAACTTCCTCACGGAAGATAAACCGATACATAGTTTTCATATTCTCCTCCAAAATCACATATAACTAGAGGCCCAATTAGGGGAAAAATTGTGTATCGAACCTTGAGCCTGAATTGTGAGAGAACTGGCTTAATAAAAAAATGTTGAGATTAAACCCAGATCCAACGTAAAAATAAAATATGTATTTTAAGAGGGTTGTGTACTATAATTTGATGTTCCGTTTAATCGTATTATGAACAAATTACAAAATCACAAAATATGTTGCTCATACGCAGCGTAGGTCAAAAGTCCTCTTTTGCATGTTTCAGCAGAAAAAATGAATCGACAGAAAAAAAATAGTTTGTAGTCCTAACAAGGAAGCATATTTCGCCAGAAGATGACCTTTTCCGACCAACATACTGAGAACAAATGCAGCATTCAATCTAAACAGGTGTCGTTGATTAGAGATTTTGAGCATACATTGAGGGACTAACAGGACTAAAATGGAGATGCTGATGGACATCACCCTATCACAAATTACTATACGGCGCTGAGTTTTTGGACAAACACACTTCATAAGAAGAGCCGCTGTATGCATCTAACTTCTGTACAGCGAACAGCTGCTTTGAAAATAGAAGATATGGGAAGCTAAAAAGCTCACTGATCAAGACCGCATGAAATGGTTAGCCAAGAAAACTGGGAAGCAGCAAAATCGGGCACAGGGTAGAGGGACAGTGATACGAATCACATATGTTAAAGCATCGCGAACTAGGAGCTTGGTGATATAAATTAACTACTTAGTTCTTCCTTCTGATTTTCTTCTGATATCAATTCTTCCATAAGCTTTGTTAAATGCCAATTTCAATTAATGATATCGCAGTGACATTCCAAAGCCAAACACTTTAATAAGGCAAATCTCGATGGCATATCGGCTGCCTTGTTGAAAGGAGGCCTGTTATATATTGCTGGGTCTCTTAGTTAGCCTTTAATATGTCACTTCGCTTTATAGAGTTTATTGATGGCAGGAAATTTACAATCTGGCAATTATGAAGGATGTCTGCAATAACACACCCATATCTCACAGTCTCCAAGTAGTATTGTATAAGATTTTTTTAAAAAAGTGAAGAATCTTATCTATGCTAATTACGTGGATCTGTGTTGGAAAGTTGTCCGGTATCCAATCTTTTAAATATTTGTGCAATAATGAAATGCGCATATATATTCTGCTTTCTCGTCTGGATATATTGTATCTTCACTGAAATTTCCAAAGCGTTCGATAAGCCATCGAACTTAAATTCTTATTGATACCTACACTGCCTGGGTTTTAACTCGACCTTCTGGATGATCTATACTACATATAGAAACCATTATATATGTATCTGTGACGATTGTTGACATCACTAGCTGTTAGTAAATATCACGCCAACAACAAAATATTTAAGCAAGCACATGGAAAGCGGCGGAGAGTACATGCACCACATAACCAGCAAATCGATGTGAACAGGTATCTCACACACACACACATGTAGTCATGAGCCGAAGTTCTTACTCACACATACACACGCATATAACTAAATTACCAAGCAGGAGATACATCAGTTCTAGAAGGTGAAACGTCTAGACCTTTGGCGAATATGCGGACGAGGCAGCAGAGAGTATAAAAGCAGCGCAGCTGAGTAATAATAGATCAGTTTGATTTAAACACGCTTTTGTGAAGTACGTGATATCGAAGTATAATTGTACTACTCCAAAGTAGACTAAATAAAGACCATATTTGCAATACTGAATATTGGGGAGTTATTTATTCGACAGTTCAGCGATACGAACATTAGCAGAAGGTGCTAAATAACCAGGATTTCACAAAATTGCGTTACAATATGTAGACACATATATTTCAATAACATGCAAATAATTTCGAAATTTCAACTAATTTTTGTTTAAACAGATAGACGGCACACTATAGGGATATTTCCACATAAACGTAGCTGCATGCTCTTGATCATTTCGTTAAAGCTACATTGTATATGTGGTTGTCTATACTTCCTTTTTGTTCTTGTTCTTACAAGCAGACGGTAAGTCAACTTGTTATGTTTATGCAAATTACAAAATCGGATAAATTATTCGATTCATTTTTACCTGTTTTGATAATGGAATACACGTTCTATAGAAAAGTAGAGATGTTTTGCTGCTGAAGAGCTCAGAATGTCAGCGGTATTGTAGGAATTGAAACCATGATTTAGGTCAGCTAAAACTCATAACGTAATCTAATAATAACTCTCTACCATCGTTTTCTTTCTTGGATTGTTGTTGGTTGTACAGCTCCCAATAAAAAAACACGAAATAGTTCTAAAGTCAAATTTGAAACTATACTGTTTAAAACTCTTCGAAACGTTCCATTTGAGTATGAGTTGAGAAAATTTGAAATGGTCACAGCTGATGATAATATGAAGTTTATCGATTTGCAAGTTTTCATGTATAGGGCAAGTTGAGCTTGCATATGAGAATCATATTCATAGCTTGGAATTATGGAGCTTGCGAATTATAATTTTATATCCACCCCATTCCTTGGTTCCTTGGCACCTATCTCCGTATTTATGTATTTAGGAACACACCTAAAGTATGTAGCTAATGCAGCCACATTTTTCCATAAGAGCGTGGCACGCCCGCTTCTGGTAAACACAATTTTTCAAATGTATTTACCATAAATCAAAACACGTTGAAGCTGTTACCACAAAACTCACCAAATTGATTGCCCTTTTTATAGGAAATAAGCCTGGAAAAATGGACGAAATCGGGCCACATCCACTTTTATTTAAGGGATTTTTCAAGAGATCTTAAGAGAATAAAAATGGTAGTATCTTTGCGAATAACAAGTTTATGTAAGGGCTTTTTTTCTTCTTTTGTATACTTATATCAGGAACAAGAATAAAAAAAATGGAAATGAGCATGGCACTGCCCTTTTTATGACCAAGTATTTTTTCACTTATAGGAAACCACTACTCGAAAACCAATAGACGTACCATGAAACATTCCGCCCCTTTATTTGTCTTGTAGCCCCAAATATTCCTCGTAAAAAAGGACGGTATCGTCTGAGGAACAGAACCAATTTTCAAATAAAGATTTCTAAAATGATCGTGTATGAGTAAAATACCATCATATTATCAAATTGGAAGGATTAAAAATTTTAGTGTGGCTTGGACATCGATCAATTTTACCAATCTTATTTCTACGTTTCGCGAGAAATAACTGAAGGAAGAAATCATTGTCTTAAAAAACTAGGTTCTCCTATTTCCTTTATCAAGAGCAATATTTCTTATATGACTTGGAAATATATGTAGTTTAATAAGAACGTCCACTTAGGATAACCCTAATTGCAAAAACTGAAAATAAATGTTACTGTGCGATAAAAGCTCTTAGCTGAGTATAAACTGTGTGATTGCACCTTATCTTTGACACCCTTCCCTGTTCTAATAGAAAAAGAGGCAACACTTGATGCACTTAGACTTCAAAATGTATGTGCTTCAGATAGTGGAAACGTGACTGGGCATATTAAGTAATCAGAATATTTAAAGGAAACCTCGTAATGCAACTACGCGATGCAATGGCTCCCACGTTCAGAATCTCACTGGATTTTGAGGTATCTCTTTTCGACAGAACTCTTTGGGAAAGGCGGAATCCATATACTGTCTATGAATAAAAAAATAAATGTAAGGCGCGAAGATCCGAGAAGATCTAAGGCCGAGCTTCTCTTCCAATTTGCATCGTGCTCCTTTTGATATTCCCTACAAATTGCCCGGACGGGACCTACATGTTTTATGCCGACTCCGAATGGCAAGGCAGATGAGTTTTCACAGATAGCTTTTCATGGCAGAAATACACCCGGAGTGCTTGCCAAATACTGCAGAGGGGCGACCCCGCTTAGAAAAATTTTCTTCTAATTGAAAAACCTTATTTCTAAATTTTGATGTTGCTTTGCCCGGGGTGTGAACCCAGGGCATATGGTGTGGTAGGCGGAGCACGCTGCCATCACACCACGGTGACCGCCACTATGACTCAGAGGAATATGGGAGCTGGCATGTATGGGCCGAAATTCAAGAAATCGATACAAATAGGATGCTACCCCAGTATTTTTCAGGCAGCAACATATCCAGTAAAAGTTTGCGGTAGAGAATGTTTACGAAGTGGCTTATCTTCGAGGAGTATCCTAATTATGTCAGACAGACAGGCAGCCTTGCATAGCTTACAGTCTTACACAATTACTTCTAAGCAATTTGATAAATGCATAAGCATCCTAATCGATATGGTTGCCAAAACTTGGTTTTGTTAGGAAGAGTCCACAGCATCAGGGCATGAATGTCATGAATATGCAGACTAATAGGCAGAAGGTTGGCAACGATAGAATAATGAGTTCTAAAACGCTGCTGAAGTCGAGCTGGAATACAAAATGTTTATTGGGAAAGAAAATATATAATCTAAATAAAACATATCTAAAAATCTGTATACAAGTTTCAATAAACCCTAAGTGTCTCTGCAACAAATAAGTTACTGATTTTTATCGAACGCTTAATTTCAGTCTAGTGCATTTTTCTTTAATGCATTTTAATTGCAATCTGAGTGAAGTTGAACTTTTGGTTCGTAAGCCAGTTAAAAGGGCCAAGGCCGCATATAAATAATATCTCTTTTGCGTGACACAAATCGAAAGCCAGTTGGCGGCTGGCTGGACAGACCAAGCAACGAGCTCACAACTTTTAGCTTACAATTAAATCGTAAAAATTTTTTAAGAAAGTCAAATAAAGTGTGTATGTGTGTGTGTATGTGCGGATGTTTATATATCTACTTGCACTTTACGCCAAAACATGTTTGCTGGCAACTTTAAACGCACTACCATATAACTACATATATGCAACACACACACACACACACACACACACACACACACACACACACACACACACACGCACACACACACAAACACATGCGTTACATATAAATACACTTTTGTTTATAGCCACTCACCTGAAAAATCATATAACCCGAATCGTACATCCAAAAATCCTCTGGCGTATGACCGGGCTTACTCAGCTGTATGGCCAAACAGCGTTGTAATATCAGACGACAACGTTGCGGTCCACCAGGAGATTTCGTGCCCATTGCGTTGGTGCTGCTTGTCTGGTTGCAGTTGACGATGAAAATAGTATCGTTTTAAATTTTACACACTATTAAGAATATATCAAATAAATATATACACTTGTTATTGTTGAATTTTGCACTTTGCTACAGCGCAAAATTACACTTTCTTAAACGAACTCACATTTTTCTTTTGTTTTTTTGTTTTCGCAGCATTTATAACTTTTTAGTTGCCTATTTGTTACTGGCCTTTTAATTACATATACTGACACTGTAAGTACGTATTTCACGTTATATAATTACAGCGCATTTTAAGCTTACACTAAAATTGTTGCGATTTAACAAAATTTATTAACGTGCAATTTATAAAAATCCACTTGCTGAAATTTCCGTTGTTATAAAATGCTTTCAAAGGAGGAGAAGCACCAACATTTCGTTTGTATCTTTTGCGCTGATATATAAAATTTTTAAGCCGCCACACACTTGCAGCAATGACACTCACAAGCAACTTTAATCGGTAGCTTTTTTATTATATTAATTATTATGCATTCGTTTTAATTGCTTTTCACATTATTCACTTCTATTTTTCTTTAACGCATGCGCGGCACACTTAATAAAGCTTCCTTAGCTGACTTGTTTTGTAAGCAGAAAAGTGGAAAAAAGATATATATATTTCGTGCGCTATTAACACAATCAACGGTATAACAGCGACACACCGCAACACCGGTCAAAACGCTTCGGTAGATAAATTCGTACTAGCGCCATCGGAGTGCTGTTTTTGTTGACAAAGTCCGCACGAAAATGTTAGTTGCTGCCATGTCGACTGCTGCTGCTGTTCGTTGAGGCCAAAGCTAACATAAATGCCATGAGCCGCAATATGCCAAAAGTCCAAAAACCAACAATAACAATATTATAGTGCTGTGGTGCTCCACCAAACAAAGCACACAGCCCACAACCCACAGCTCACAGTTTGCAGCTCCAACACTAGCAGCTACGAACTGTTAAGTCACTTTACCAACGATGACGACGAAGTTGAAGACGATGTTGACGGTTGGCGCTCGACTACAGTCACCGATCGCGCCACGAGCGAATTATGAGTATTTTCGTATTGCACTTTGGATGCCATTCATGAGGTAACGTCCAATGCAGGTGGTGGAGATGTTGGTTGAAGGTGGTGGCGTTAATGATCGCGCTGCTGCGTGTTTGGCTGAATTGATCGTTGGATCATTATTTGTGCACTTGGTTAGGCAAACTGAAACGAGAGATAGAAAGAGCGCATGAGAGTATCTGAGAGATGTGGTGAGTGTAAATGTTGAAAGTGAATTTTATTGCAAAAATAAATTAAATCGGTATGTGTATATTGAAAAACAATTGCTGTTCTTTGCGGTGGAGAGCACACAAGTTAGCAGGTCTGAGCTGAACCCAAATCTTGTATAAGTACAATGTATATAATTATGAGCACCTAAGAATTTGTTGCTGACACCAGCGTTCACGTTTGGGTGCTGACTGCGGCATACATTGCTGCTGTTCTCACTTATTTATATAAAAAGTAAAAATAAAATCATTTGACTGTTGCTGGTGTTGCTCTTTGTTCAATAGCACTTGGAGCATATCCATCGCATGCGCATTCCATTGTGAACTCGAATTGTGTAAAAAGTAGCAAATCGAGTTCACACACATAAGCACTTAATGTGTGATGAGCGACAATTCGAAGCTTAACTTAAAAAAATTGCAAATTTTTTCCCTTTTCTTTGATTTAATCTTAAAAACTACAACCAACTTGTGCTGCTTTCATTGGATTTCTCAACCGCTTGTAATGTTGCTTTTAGACTTTTTTATGTATATATCTTGTATTGTACCTATATGTATGTTTGTATGTTTGTATACCAACAAATATGTTTTATGCCAAAGTTAATCCAAGAAAAATACACAAAGTGTGTAAAAAAATATATGTGAGTAGGTAAGCAGAAGCAACTCAAAAACTAAGATGTTACGCCACGATGATTCTTCATAAAGAAGTTTGGTTAATTACTTAGAAGAATGCAAATAAACTTTTATATTGTATGTACCTACATGAGTTTATTCTATTTTTGGAGCATTCCACGGTAGTACATATCAACTCGCACGTATTTATCAAGTGTTCGACCTTAACTACAGACAAACTATTACTTTTTCAGATAAAATATTTAGTGCATTAATATTTATAATGATGTTCGTTCCTGTCCATGTTTTGGGGCCGATACGAGGCCGATTTTATTCGTCCTTTTTCATATTATAGGGATCAAATAGGGGGAAGTTTTTAGCAAACAATTTTTTTTAATTTCTAGGGTCTTGAGATATACGTCAAAACGTGAACCCGGATAACCCTACGATGTGTATATGGTAGGTGTATAATATGGGTATCAAATGGAAGCTTTTGATGAGTACTTTAATGTGGGGTACTTTTCGTACCCCTAGGTGAATAGGGTCTTGAGATATAGGCCAAAGTGTGGACCCGGGTACCCCAAGAATGTGTTTATACAATATGGATATCAAAAGAAAGCTGTACATAATAATTTTTCGTACCCCTGGGTGACTAGGGTCTCCAGATATAGGCCAAAACGTGGACCCAGATAACCCTAGAATGTGCTTATACAATATGGATATTCAAATGAAGGCTGTTGATGAGTTCTTTAGCAGAGGGTAATTTTCATACATTTGGGTGACTAGGGTCTCGAGATATTGACCAAAACGTGGATCAGAATAACCTTGGGATGTGTTTTTACATTATGGGTATCAAATGGCAGCTCTTAATGTGTACTTCAATATGGGTATCAAAAGGAAGCTGTGCTGATGAGTGGTAGTAATTCTCTGGGTGACGAGCGTCTCAAAATCATTTCATGTGTATAATATTTTTTGAATAAATATACGAATTTTTCGATTTGTGTCGTGATGCTAAGTTGCAAATTTTTTTCGAAGGAGAGTAAACATAAACACCGAGGTTTGTAGACTGTTTATGAGAGATGCTCCAGCACACATACACAAACGCACACTAACGCGTTTATTTTACTCCTGAAAATGCAGGGCTTAGAGCAACAAGTGCACCGTCTACAACTTTGACTGCCTTTTTCATTTATGTCAATCGGACGATTTTGCAAGAACATTGCTGTATGCAGAAGTGCCACAATATTTCACATGGGATAAATCCAGGAAAACATTTCAAAGGCGGAAACTAGGAAAACCAGTTCAGGGTCATCCTACTGTGTTCTCAACAGATGTATTAGACGCATTTATACAGTTCATCCAAATAATGCTGAGTGTTTTTACTTGCAATTGTTGTTAAATAATGTTCGTGGCCCAACATCATTCCAAGCTTTAAGAACAATTAATGGTGAATTTTGCGCTACATATCGTGAAGCATGTCAACAGTAAAATTTGTTAGAGGATGATAAGCATTGGGAAGATACGCTTGCTGTTTCAGCTGTAATAGCCAGGACACATCAAATACGAACATTATTTTCGATAATAATTGCAATGTGCTCCCCATCTAATCCATTGGAATTATGGAATAATTTCAAAGATTATATGGCAGATGATATTTTAAACTAAATGCATCGAAATACTGCAAATTATGAGTTAGAATTCACATTGGAAATTTTCCATGAAGAATTGATAAGGATTGACGTCATTTCTTTGTCGATGTCAAAGAAATCGTTAGTACAATTGGGCATGCCAGCAGCAAATCGTCCAATGCATGATATGTTCAATCGAGAACTGGAGCGTGGATACCATTATCATTGTAATGAACTAAACACATTTTTAACATCAAATTTAACGAAATTGAATGACCAATAGCAACATGTTTATGATACAATCATGAAACATTTAGCCATGGAGCTGGTGGATTGTTTTTCTTGGATGCTCCTGGGGGAACAGGCAAGACCTTTTTGATTCATTGATATTAGCAACAATTCGATCAGATAATAACGTTGCATTGGCACTCGCTTCTTCCGGAATTGCGGCTACATTAATGGAAGGCGGTCGCAAAGCACATTCTGCATTAAAGTTGCCTTTGAATATGAGGTAAATGAAACACCAACATGTAATATTTCGAAAACATCTGGAATGGCAAAAGTTCTTAAAGTATGTAAGCTCATCGTATGGGACGAGTGTACTATGGCACACAAGAAATCATTGGAAGCACTTGATAGAACTTGAAAGATCTACGAGGAAGCCAAACAGTCTTTGGAGGTGCCATGATTTATTGGCTGGAGATTCAGGCAAACATTACCTGTGATCCTAGAATCCACGGCTGCAGATGAAATCAATGCATATTTAAAATCATCGTATTTATGGAGACATGTAAACACGCTTATATTTACTATAAACGTACGTGTTTAACTACAAAACGTTCTGTCAGCAGCTGAATTTTCACAGCAATTACTGAAAATCGGAAATGGCCAAATGTCGATCCAACAGGAATGATTACATTGCCTAACAATTTCTGCACTTTTGCACAGTCTAAAGAGGCATTGATACAGAGTGTATTTCCAAACATAGTTCAACATTACAAAAACTATGATTGGCTCAGCCAAAGAGCAATTTTAGCTGGGAAAAATAAGGACGTCATTGATATAAATGCAGCTATTCTGGATAAAATAACTGGTGACATAGTTGCATATTAGTCAATGGACACTATTACTGATCAAGATGATGTCGTAAATTATCCAACTGAATTATTAAACTCACTCGATTTGCCAGGCCTACCACCTCATAATTTACGATTAGAAATTGGAGCACTGATTAATAGGCTGCGCAACATTACTGTGCCACGACTTTGAAACGGTATCAGACTCTCTGTGAAGAAGCTAATGGGTAACGTTATTGAAGCAACAATTTGAAAGGGAAGTACACAGGAGAAGACGTTTTGATACCCAGAATTATACTGATTCCGACTGATTTGCCATTCGATTTCAGACGTTTGCAGTCCCTATTCGCCTTGCTTTCGCTATGACAATTAATAAGGCGCAAGGACATTCTCTACAAATGTGCGGTATTAATTTAGAATACCCAATTTTTTCTCATGGACATTGTATGTAGCTTGCCCACGTCATTATTCATTTACGCGAAAGATGGAAAAACCAAAAACTTTGTCTACCAAAAAGTGTTACAATAAAGTTGGAATGAAATTGTATCAAAGAATTTGCTTTGTTTCGTATTAATTTTATTCTCTTTCAGCAAATAATTGAATTTATCACCCAGCGAGCGGGCGGGGTACGCTAGTGTCTAAATAAAATTAGAAACCAAAAATCACCGGATTTGGTGGTAATGAGTCAGGTGAGATTACAGCAAAACTATATTTGCAAACTCCTTTCTTGTTGGTTTTTTCGACGGGTAAAATTAAGAATTCTTTTGTAACGATTTCCGCGTTCCTAGTCAATCTATACAGAAACCTGTATCGTTTACAAGAATATCTGAGTATAGACGTTTTAGTTTTGATTTTTCACTTAATCTTTTAATTTGTATAATAATCAAAATTGCGCCACCATGGTGTGATGGTAGCGTGCTCTGCCTATCACAGCGTATGCCCTGGGCTCACACCTCGGGCAAAGCAACATCAAAACTTTAGAAATAAGGTTTTTCAATTAGAAGAAAATTTTTCTAAGCGGTGTCGCCCCTCGGCAGTGTTTGGCAAGCGCTCCGGTGTATTTCTGCCATGAAAGCTCTCAGTGAAAACTAATCTGCCTTGCAGATACAGTTCGGAGTCGGCATAAACATGTAGGTACCGTCCGGCCAATTTGTAGGGAAAAGCAAGAGGAGCACGACGCAACTTGGAAGAGAAGCTGGGCCTTAGATCTTTTCGGAGGTCATCGCGCCTTACATTATATATATTTTTTAATAATCAAAATTTAAAAAAAAGACAAAAACGTTATAAAAGAAATGAACCAAGCTCAAAATTAAGAACATTCGTCTACGAAAGTCTGTTTGGTACGTTTTTGCTTAACTCGCGATCGATGGGCTTGTTTAAAAATACATTTTCCAAGCACACCGTTCATATTTGATGACCAGTTTGGTATTGATGTGTGAACTCTCTGTGCTAATTTCAATCACTATTTGTGCTTGATTTAGAATTTTTCGTTCTCACGCTTCGAGAACGATTTAAAGTCGTTTCGTTCTCAATTCAAGAACGGTTTATGCTTGATCATTGGTGGAAGTGGGAAGGTAATTTTTTAATTCTTTTTTATTAATAATAATTTTTTTGTCATTAATAAAAATATTTATAACAAAAGTTATTATCAAAATCCAAAAGTTTAAGAAAAAACGCGTAATATGCATTTTATATATTTCACTTATGAGAAATTCTACTTATTTGATAATGTAATCTGCATATATACTTAAAACATTTCATAACATGTTTGAGAATTACCTGTGCATATGTGAATGGAAAATCGAATTGAATGAAAAAGAAGAGTTAAAAAAATACAATATAAAAATTGTTTCAAAAATTTCAGAGTTTTATGGGAATCCAACTCGCGCTACGCTATCGCAACTGCTACATCATAATCGCTAGGCTACTACGACTCTTTGATAGCTCGTACCAAATGATGTATTTAACATTGTAGTGCGCACGAATTGTATCGTTCCTTTTTTATTTAACTTATTTTAAGAACATTGTATTTAATTAAGAAACTTTTTCTCATTAATAGAACATTTGTTCAAATGGTGCCAGTTGAAGCACAAGGTTGTTGTTTTTATAAATGGTCGTTCGTTTTTCAAGAACATTGTGAATTCATTCAAGTGAAACATCTTTCTATTCCTCCACTGCCATACCTACCTGCAAATAATTGCTGAGAGGGAGAACGGCTGTCACCAATGGCCAGAGATGGAAGAAGATTTGTTTTTGTCTTGCGGTTAAGAAATTGAAGTGCCATGAATAGCTCATTTGTGTTTCAAACCACTTTTATTTCAAACTAGCAGACCCGAAGACGTTTTCCTGCCCTAAAGTTGGCCTGTCTGCATACATTTTAATAAGCTTTTTTCGTTTGACTCTGCCCTCCCCCTCTTCACTTTTTCCTAATCCTTTTATTCACTCCTCCCTCGGTCCTTTTCGCTTCATCTATCTCCATCTTCGTCTCATTCTATATCTTTCTCAATCTCCTTCTCTCTTTTCTCTTCTCTCAATTCCTTCTCATTCTTCTGCATCTCTTATTGCCTGTCCCAGAGGATGGTATGTATTTTATTCCAGTCCCAGTCCCACTCCGAGTCAGTTAATATATATAGATTTTTATTTTCACACTTCACTATAATATTAAACGAAATGCAGATATGCCCTGGTGATGTGGCTATATATATATATATATATATATATATATATATATATATATATATATATATATATATATATATATATATTATATGTATGTAAAGTTAAATAAGCACGTGCACAAACATATCCATACCAACTGAAAAGAGGTGCATCACTGCGTATACGTAACATTTTATTATTACGTATAAACAAATAAAAAAATTTGCAATAAAAGAATATTGCGACTATAAGCTGAGATATAACCTATCCCATCTCTCAAGTTAGATCAAACTACACACGGGGTGCAAAAAAATTCAAATCGGTTCAGTAGTTTAGGAGTCCATCGCGCCCAAAAATTTTGTGACACGTGGGTTTTTTATATATTAAGATAAATGAGTTTTCAAATGTGTAAACTTATAGTTCAATACATTGAAAATTAGTTAGTAGTAAAAATGAGCAAATGCAAGTGTTCTACTTATAGGGACATTAGGAAGATAGGTGTCTGCAAGAACTATTTTTTTGCAGGGGTCTCTCGCTCATTAGGTTTTTGTTTGTTGGAAGATGGTGAGAAAACACTGGCGACATCGATTAAGTGGTTTTTTCCTCCAGTTAATGCAAGCGACGAAGATTCTGGTCCCGAGGAAGCTTTTGGCGTAAATAATTTTCGATCTGCCCAACTGCAAGCGCGAGCAGAAATAAAGTTTAGTGCAGCCGGGCATGAAAGCTCATCCGATGAGTCGGACGATAATATACCGTTATATGTATAGAAAGCCGCATTTGTTTTACATGTATAACTCTAACATAGGAGGAGTGGACCCTTCTGACCAAAATATAAGCTTGTATAGGATTTCAATCAGGGACAAAAAATGGTACCTGCATTTCCTAGCCCAGTGCATTGATATGGCGCTCCAAAACGCTTGGATCATACATCGCGAACGGGGTGGAAGTTTTGACTAACTGACCTTTAGGCGTGCAGTGGCTACCATGCTGCTGATACCCATCCAAAGCGATCAACCTACAAAAAAGGCCGTGCAAGTTGCCGAGAAGCCGAGATTCGCTATGACCGTATGGATCATCCTGTAGAGCCACAGGAAAAACAAACCCGATGTGGACATTGCCATCAAAAAACCACTACAAGATGTGTAGAATGCAATATTGGAGTACATACCAAGTGCTTTGTAAACTTCCATTCCAATAAATAAAAATATGTTTTTATCCCTTATATTCCTAATGTCCTATATCATGCGCGGTTCCAGGCGGAGGAACAATTGCATCATGTACAGAGTAAATATTGACTGTAATGAAATATATAATACTAATATAAATAGTAGTTTCTTATCACAAAACGGATTTTTACTAATTTTTAATTTTTCTTGCTTGGTCTACTATTTTCGTTATCACTATATATATATTTAAAGTGCTGCTGCAACCCCGCCTGCCTATATATAGGATACCTCTAAGATAAAAAAAATAAATTTTTTTTTAAAAGTATCAGATCCTCTTTCTATAGCGGTTTTAAACAGACATTTCCAAAAAATCAAAAGTTTTCGCCTTAGCACGTTTAGGGTTATCTGGGTTAAGTATGTTCCCTACATAGATTTTCACGGCAGCATAAGATTAAATTCTTTAACGCTTGAGAGTTAAAATTCTATGCAATTGATCAATACATGAAATATTTACTTGCATTACGTAATTCTTCGCGGCACACCGCAAATAACATCAAAAGATTTAAAACAATAAAATATTCCAGTAAAAATTCTATGAACATGCTTAAAGAAAATATTTATGTATACCAAATATATCCCTTCTCCTCCTTGAGAAGCAGAATACCAACGCTTCTAACTTGTTTGTTGGACGTCCACGACCATAAGCAAATATCGGAAAAACTTTAATAGCACACAAAAGCACATCTTTAGCAGAGACACTTTTTTGCAAAGGCCTCATTCCACGATAGAAAGTGCAGACTTTGGTAGTCCTCATGAAAGTGCTTATGCCAAGGAAGTGAACGATACAATGTTCAAGGTTTTGAACCAATTCCTTCTGCCACAAGTGCAAATAAGTTGTCTCGAAAAAATTCGTTTTTGCTTTAAAGTGTTAACACTTAAATACACTTCCTTATTTCATAATGGCGTCATCTGTTTCAAAGAACTGACCCATGTACATTAGGGTGGGCCCTTCGTTGTATGGAGGGGAAAAAAAGTGTTTGGATTCTTGACCTCACACCCTAAAAATATGCGAATAGCTCAAAAACGAATATATACAAAGTTTTAGGCCAATCAAAAAAGATTTAGAGGTGACGCAAAGGGCTTGAAATCCTGGAAAATCACGACATTTTACAATTTCGTGTTTCAGGCTTCCATATTTCAAAACCCTGCCTTTAATTTAGTGCTTTTCCATACCGTAATGAAATCTGTATTTTCTTACTTTTCAAAAATAGCCACAATCTTCAAAATCGGTTGATCAATAACAGAGTTACTGGGCAAAATATATATTGCTTTCGACAAACAAATATGAAAAGTAAATTAAGTCTGTGCAAATGTGTTTATCAGTGAATCGTGGTATTCGGGTAAAAAACGCTCAAATAAACTTTTTTATACACAAATACATATATCCCTTGAATCCAAACTTGAAGTTTATTTATTTAAAAAAGTATACACATATATTTTTTTATAAATTTGAATGAACAAATTTTGAATAGTAGGTTTTTTTTAAATAGATAAATTGCGGCACTTTGCATTGGGATGAAAAACCACTTCCAGAAATAATAGGTCGTGAAAAGGTGAAACGACTTCCAGTTGTTGTTACTTACAGGAATGGCGAACAGTTAATAGGAGCTCCAAAATTATATGCTGCAACAGGCTCGAAAATAGCTGATACGTTGTATAAACTCTTATTTGAATGAGATCTGAAGGATGATATTATGGCCTGTTGTTTTGATATGACATCGGTTAACACAGGCGTTATAAAAGGAGCTGCAACGTTATTAGAAAAAAAACTTGTGGGAATATTGTTTTATCTACCTTGTCGTCATCATATTTATGAAGTGCAGCTGAGAGTTGTTTTCCAGTAAATACTAGTAAGGACGTTCAGTTATGTCAGCGATTTCAAGAAAATTGCAAAACATCGACAAAAATAGTTTTAGAGATTTGCTACAAAATAACGAAGTGAAATTACTTTTAAGCGATAGCAAAGACACTATTTTAAAAAAACCCTCTAAGGAATAGTTGAAAAACAAAATAGTAAGAGATGACTATAGGGAATTATTGGAATTAACGTCTATATGTCTAGGAGCAAGTAATGGTATAAAGTTTCGTATACCAAATCCCACTCATCATGCTCGGTGAGTGTCTAAGGCATTGTATTGCAAAAAAATCTATTTATTTCGTGAACAGTTTAAACTAACGGAGTATGAAGAGATTTCGATGGCAAGTATATGTGCGTTTGTTATACAATTCTATTTTAAGCTTTGGTGTTACTGTACCAATCCTCATAGAGCACCTCTTCAAGACTTATATTTTATTAAAGAAACTTACAAATACAGAAATGTTAATAAGAAAATACTTGACATTGCAATAAGAAAGTACGGTACCAGTCTGAAGAATGTATGTACCATGAAGAAAAAGATTGTGGAAAAAATTAAAAGCATAGACAACTGCGACAAGGAAACAGAAAACTTAAAGAGGTTACACTTAAGGCCCAGTGAAATCGATAAATTCATAGAAAAAGAACTACACGATTTTGTAACAGGAAATAAAATAGATTTTTTGGTCGGTTTGGGATATCATCTCATCTCATCTGGAGGTAGATCCACTATACTGGGGGGATACAGGAACCTATAAAAAAGTTAAGGATACTGTTATAAATATAAAAGAAATTAACGGCACAGAAGGACGGGGAGTAAAGCTTATGGAAGAATATAATAGAATATTTACAAATGACGAACAAGAAAAACAATACTTTTTACAAGATGTAACTGATTACAAAAAAAAGTTGAATTACATACTAAATCATCCTTAATTAGATCCTAGGAAATAATATCATATTATATATGTGTCAGCCAAAGTTTCAAAAGATAATTAATTAAATTTATAATAAAAAATTTGAAACAAACTCATTTACGTATACTCATTATATACACATTATTGAAGTAATGACACCGTGTTTAAGGCATAATTTATTTTATAACTTTATTATTATTTGACCAATTTTTGTTGTTTTAGATTTATTTGAAAGTCAAATATCTCTAGAACTTACCAATAATGCGATAAATTACGTTTCGCCCATAAAAAATGAAGTAGGGTTGACCAAATTTAAGAAATTTTAAAAATTCATCATTTTTCAGGACCTCAAGCTCTTTGCGCCACATCTAACACTTTTTCGATTGATCTTAAACTTTGTATATTCTAGTTTTTAGGCTATTGGCATATTTCTAGGGGGTGAGTTCGAGAATCGGAACACGTTGGAAAATAAGGGCCACCCTAATGTACATATATTAATGTGTAAACATTTAATCATAAGCCAGTTTTTGTATATTTAAGAAATACCCGAGTATTAATAACAATTTAATTTTAACACTAGAATTCAAGTGTGTTAGAAAACAACTTAGCTTATATTATTAAGATAAGGCTTTTGTTTTACCGTCTGTTCAAAGCTAGCAATATGCCATATTTAACTCTATGGCACTTAATAGTGTCAATATCTTGTCAAATAATTATCATGTGCTTGTTGTTTTTTCGCGCAAAACTTCATATCAACATACCTGATTAATGCTCCATTGGACTAAGCATATACAAATCTACGTACACCCTTACTTATATGCGCATATTTCAGAACACAAATATGTATGAATGTATATCTACCTAAATATTTGTACATATATGCATATATAAGCCATTCAACCGTGTCAATCCAATATACAGTTCGTAGATCACTTGATCACTTGGCGTGTCCGAAATATTTACTTGGAAGCACAGACCAACGTGTCAACTCCAAAATTTGTCTTATGATCTCATCGCCCACGTTATTTTTCACTGTCCACATTCATTATTTTTGTTCCCGTTTTTGACTGTTTGCTTTTCATTAAGTTTCGTTTTTTTTATAGCTTAGTAGTTTTTTTTTGTTTTTGACTGTTCGCATTTGAGAGGTTTGTCTTTCTTAAAATATAATATGAACGGCATCGAGGCTCCTTTTGTTTTTGATTTGGTATATTTAGATTTAAGATTTATGTCGTTCGCTTTGGAATTTTTTGCAGATTTTTTTTTGTGGTGGCGTAGTATTTAATTGTGGTCATTATAGCCATTTTAATGTTCTTGTCTACTTCACAAATAAACCGAGGAGTGTATAATATTATAGGACAAGAAGCTTTAGACAAAGATCAAAAGATCCGTAGATGATGGGATTAAAATTTGAATGGCATTTTTTTAGTATCGAAGTTAATTATACAACGGTGTTATTCAGCTATGTTGTATCAAGTGTTTATAAATAAAGTTTGAAACTATAATTATAACTATGCCCCTAACTGACACATTGAGGCTGCTGGCGTTTCTACTTTCGATTCAATCAAAGATTAAACTTGAAAACCTAATTATGCTAACCCCTATAATACTCCAAGTTGGGTATTACAAAACTGTGACAGTTAGGTGGCAATTAAGGCTACTGTATTAAAACCGCGCGTGCAGGGTGGAATAAGTACGAATAAAATCCTGAACGTTAGTTTTCTACGGAAAGTATATATGCTATATATGATAGAAATCGGCAAACGAATAATAAGTTTAACAAACTGGCAAAAGAAAGTTGGAAGAAGATGTCTCAACATACATCAGACTTAAGTGCTACATAAAAAAATATTTCAGTGCAATTAAAAGTTATGTACAGTGTAAAGGTTCTTATCCTCATTCACTTCAGTAATCTTTCAAAACTAATTTTGGGTAAATTTGGAACTTATCGTAAATAACGGCGAATTCATTTTGAGGTTGTTTGTTTCGGAGCTAGTTCTGCATTATTAGGGATTGTTTTCAGTAACTGCGATATCGGAATCACTCTAAGACAAGTCCTATGTGGTAATCGGGGTCTTATCGGCACTTCTTTATATACATTTAGTTTCACCTGGTAAATTCGGGGCTACCTAAAAAGATCTTGCAAATAGCCCTGTAATGAGCCTATACAGGAATGGAAATCGTTCTGAAAAAGTTCCGAAATTACATCGAAACCAAATCCGTAAAAGTCCTGAAACGATAGTCCACATCGCCGCCGAAATGGTACGGAATTGATTTAAAAAGGGTTTCCAAATGATCCAGAAGACCAAATAATATCCAACTGATCTCGAACTGCGCCAATATTGCGACATCCGCCTTTTTAATATCACATATAAGGCCCCGTTAAGTATACTGTGCGAAAGAATGAAGCACACTGTGAATCAGCTGATTGGATCTTACAAGTGCGGCTACAGACCGACCTGGTAAATCTACAATCGACCAGATTTTTCTTATGCATCAAGTCTTGGCGGCCACCGTGGTGTGATGGGTAGCGTGCTCCGCCTATCACACCGTATGCCCTGGGTTCAACTCCCGGGCAAAGCAGCATCAAAATTTTAGAAATAAGATTTTTCAATTAGAAGAAAATTTTTCTAAGCGGGGTCGCCCCTCGGCAGTGTTTGGCAAGCACTCCGGGTGTATTTCTGCCATGAAAAGCTCTCAGTGAAAACTCATCTGCTTTGCAGATGCCGTTCGGAGTCGGCATAAAATATGTAGGTCCCGTCCGGCCAATTTGTAGGGAAAATCAAGAGGAGCACGACGCAAATTGGAAGAGAAGCTCGGCCTTAGATCTCTTCGGAGGTTATCGCGCCTTACATTTATTTTTTTTATTTATCAAGTCTTGGAAAGAACCTTCGAAAAAGTGATCACCTCTTTATCGATTTTGCGGCCACCTTGACGACAGCACGAAAACGAGTTGCCTATACGCTTCTATGTCTATGTTTGGTTTCCTCACAAAACTTATACGGCTGTGCAAAATGACGGTTCTTACACGTGCAAAAACAGTGGAGTAGTATTAGTGGCGTATTTTCCGCTAATGATTTAGGGTCATGATACGTTTCTCTGAAATTCATCCCCGGATCTTGTAATCTGAGCTGCACTCGATCAATTCTCCTTTACATTTCATACCAGAAATGAACTAATGTTATGAAATTAAATTTAGTATTGTAACGAATATTAGCAGCACTAAGGGATACTATCAACTCTAAGCCGATGCTAAGCAGTGACTTGTATGCACATCAATAATTCAATCATTACGTCTACACATATGTACCTACATGCAGCGTAGAAGCAACGCAGAACCACATGCATAAATCTGAGATACTCCCGAAAGTATGCAATGGTTGTGCAAGTGTCGCTCACACATACAAGCGCATGGGGTTTGAGAGAAGCTATGAAATCATGCATCTGTAGTTACAGCTTAGTAATTTTATAGCTGATAACTAACTAGTAAGTTCTGGAAATAAAAAAGCCTAGAAATATGCAACGAGGAATCAGAGAGTATAAAAGGCAGCGACAGTAGAGGCACGAAAATCAGTTTGATTTAAGACGCTGTCTGGCGAGCAATAATAGTTTATTGTGAAGTACTTTAATAAAGGCCATTTTGCATTCTTTATTCAACAGTTTAGTGATTCGAACGTTAGCAGAAGGTTGCAAATAAGGGGAATTGCAGTGAATTCGTTACAGTATATTTTGCAGCAGAATTGTAGCTTCGTTCCTGGTGTCACTTGTGGTGTTAGTGTGCTCTGTTAATTGATCTAAGTGTTCTACTACATTCTCTAGCCCATCGGCGATAACGCTAACCTCTTTTATTCTGGCGCTCCATCGTATTTCAGATTCATGTTTGACAGCTTTTGTTAAATCATTTTTTAATAATTCCCATCGTAACGTTGAACGTGAGCAAAAAAGGTATAAGTTTCAATTACTCCAAACATGTCGCAACGATTAGATTTTGCTTAGCTGCAATAACGCCTACTAAATTTATCCCCGAAGTGCTGCATTGCGGATCATTTGGCGCCCCCTATGAGTAGCGCCTGGGGCAAGATGCCACCCCTTTCATTACGCCACTGGTGCAAAAACGATGCCACACATTGAAATTTGGTTAACATGCTAATTTATCGAATTTTGCAAATGTTTTGCGTATAAATTCAGATATGAATGATCCATATTCCGTCGCGAATTGATTTGTAAAAGTTTCTGAAATAACTTTGATATCACTTCCCAAATAATCTTGAAAATAATACCACATTGAACCGAGATGGTACTAAAGTGTTTTCAAAATCTTTTCCAAAATATTCCAAATTTACGCTGCAAACAATCCCCAAATGAAAATCAAGATATCTCGAAATAATCACGAAATCATCCTACAAAACTTCAAAAATAATCTTACACACTGGATCTTGTAGCAATGTTCTGAGTGAAAAAATCTGATCGTTGAAAAATCCCGAAACGATTTCGTTAACAATCACAAAATCAACCTGTAAGAGTCCTGAATATATATCGAAATAATTCCGAAAGAGGGCAGAAATGTTATAACTCCGCAAAGAAAACTCCGATATAATCTGCAGGAATTTATAATAAGGGCGTGTCAATTTGCCACAATGTGGTAACAGATGATAAAAATTACTTGCCATTAACCTTTGCTATACTAGTTAATGCAAAAAAAATTGTTTAAAAATGTGATATTTTTCTTAAGAAACAGTTCGGTTGTGTGCTCGGTGTCAAACAAACATTGCAATACGCTTTCAGCGAAGTCATTCCACAACATCACATACTTAGTTGCATTCAGAAAACGCCAGCATAAATCATCAGGAACATACGATTGGAAACAATTAAGGGGTTTCTCATAGCGCTCGAAGTAAAGACTTATTTATGGAGACTCAAAGAATCAAAATTTGAGTTTTTGCTTAATAGTATCCAGAATCGTCAATATTATAGTTGGTTGTTGTAGTTGTTGTCATTGCAGCGAGGGTTTATCGATGTTGATGGTCCTTTGCCGGATATCAATCCGCTACGTTCAAGTAACAAGCACCATTACGGCACACGCCCAACCATTTCGGGAAAGATTTTATGTGACCACATTGAACCCTCTAGCCCATCTTTACCCACCCTTAATTCAGGAGGAAGAAACAATAAATTGCGCTAGGAGAAATGGAGAGCAAGGGAGATAAAATGATGTTGATGGATAAAGAGATCCAGAGAGAAAGAGAGAAAAGGAGAAAGAGAAGCCCGGGAAAGTAAGAGGAAGAGGAAGATGGAGACATATATAGATGAAGGGGGAGAAAAAAAGACGGATATTGAGAAACAGACGCAGGGAGAGAGCAAGTGAGAGGCAGGTGCGAAGAAAAGGCATAGGAAAAGGAAGATAGGGAAGAAGGAGAAGAAGGGAGGGGGGAGGGGTTTGAGTGACCTTTTGTTCTAATCAAAACGTTGCTTGATCTAGACGCCCATGAGAAAAAAAGTGCTTTATCTGAGATTTTTTTGCAAAAAAATTACATCAAATTTATAATTGAGTAATATTATGTGCATATTATACATAGTACAACATTTTTAAATTATTAAAACTGTAGCGGGTGCCAGCCAGTATGGATAGAAATATATTTATATTGTGCAATATGTCTAAATATATTTATAAATAAATATTTATACATATACTAGCAGACCCGGCAGACGTTGTTCTGCCCTAAATTTGGCCTATCTGCATACATTTTAATAAGCTTTTTCCGTCTAACTCTGCCCTACCCCTCTACACTTTTTCCTAATCCCTTTATTCACTCCTCCCTCCGTCTTTTTCGCTTCATCTCCATCTTCGTCTCATTCTATCTCTTTCTCAGTCTCCTTCTCTCTTTTCTCTTCTCTCAAGTTTTTCTCCTTCTTCTTCATCTCTTATTGCCAGTCCCAGAGGGTGGTATGTATTTTGTTCCAGTCCCATTCCGAGTCTCAGTCCCAGTCCCACTCCGAGTCTCAGTCTCAGTCCCAGTCCTAGTCCTAATCCCAGTCCCAGTCCGTCTCTATTATACTTTCCGGAAAAAAGCATCGTAAATACTAATATAGGCAAATTTATATACGAAATTTCAGGCAAATCGAATAGGACGTATGCAAATAAGTATGTGGGTATTATTAATTCATGTCTTTATTTCGGCTTCGCATGCATATTTATCAGTTTTGCCAGGTTGATGCGACTAAATCGAATATCACAATGAACTTCAGGGCTCTCAGCAACAGCTTTCATTTGATATCCATAATACACACACATTCTAGCGGTATCCGGGTCCATGTTTTGGCCTATATTTCGAGACCCTAGTCACTCAGCGGTGTAAAACTTACTCTGTATTATAGCACACATCAACAGCATCAATTTGATACCCATAATGTAAAAACACATTCTAGGTGTATCCGGGTCCACGTTTTGGGCTATATCTCGAGACCCTATCCTCCCAGTTGTATGAAAATTATCCTGTACTATAGCACTCATCAACAGCTTTCATTTGATATCCATATTGTATAAACACATTCTAGGGGTACCCGGGTCCACGTTTTGGGCTATATCTCGAGACCCTAGCCTCCCAGTTGTATGAAAATTATCCTGTACTATAGCACTCATCAACAGCTTTCATTTGATATCCATATTGTATAAACACATTCTAGGGGTACCCGGGTCCACGTTTTGGGCTATATCTCGAGACCCTAGCCTCCCAGTTGTATGAAAATTATCCTGTACTATAGCACTCATCAACAGCTTTCATTTGATATCCATATTGTATAAGCACATTCTAGGGGTACCCGGGTCCACGTTTTGGGCTATATCTCGAGACCCTAGCCTCCCAGTTGTATGAAAATTATCCTGTACTATAGCACTCATCAACAGCTTTCATTTGACATCCATATTGTATAAACACATTCTAGGGGTATCCGGGTCCACGTTTTGGCCTATATCTCGAGACCCTAGTCACCCAGGGGTATGAAAATTATCCTGTACTATAGCACTCATCAACAGCTTTCATTTGATATCCATATTGTATAAATACATTCAAAAGGTAGACGTTGGCCGATTCTCAGACCTACCCAATATGCTCACAAAATTTCATGAGAATCGGTTCAGCCGTTTCGGAGGAGTTCAGCCTCTAAAACCGTGACAGAAGAATTTTATATATTAGATGAAGATTGATTACAGATTAATTTCTAAAATAGGTACCAACGCATATCAAAGATATAAAACGTCAGATAGCTGAAGACGTGTCCCAATCAACGCAAGTTACCGCTATGAAAGGTGGCAATTAAGATTTGCGCGAATGCTCGAGCGATGCCGGTAAGTATTTATGAACACACCTATGTAGGTATATGAATATACATACATACATACATTAATACATACATATTTATAACTTAATTAAGGCATTACTTAAAATCCAGTTGGCATGTATCCACGCGGGAAAAAACTATGCGATTATAATAAAACTGCGAAACAAATTTCTAGTTAGATGGCGTTCAGACAGGGAAACTCGTTTGCGAGGTGACTTGGTCTCGTAAACCTACAGTAGATCAGAGAGTGACAGGTCGTTAGACAATTCAGTCTAACAGCCATTTTAACAGATCATACAATTTTTTTTTAATTATGTGCTAATATGTGTGTATGAAGGCACTTGTATGAATGTGGCTTTGCCTTAATCTCGTTTATGTGCAAAGTGTTAGCAATTAGGATCACAAATCCACAGCTAAACGATTGTTTGCACACCTTGTGTTGATCGTTTGTTTGGTAAGTGATCGCTCCTGATAAGGCAGGCGTTAATGAGTTACTAAATTGGAGAGTTTGATGATATGAAGAGATTGATTAGTGATGATAACATATAGTTGTACATTTATGTTGTCTGCTTATAAAAGATTGCCTAATAAGTTTAAATTGTTATAAAAAAAGAAACATAACTTACTTCACATAATTTTGATGATTTCTTAGATATAATTCCGAAAGAGAGTTTAAATGTGGAGTTAACGCTTTCAAATAAGGTGGGAATATAAATTCAAAGTTTCTGATTTGTAGAAATGTAACTAAAATACAAACAATTTGATCTATTTTTCTCAATAATAGTTTGGGGTCTTCTAGTATAATTTTGGCTTTGTCTTTGGCTACAACTGATATTTTTCAGGAAGCATTTTCGGGTCGCCCAATCTCTCGTTTTGGTGAATTTCATTTTCCCTGCCAGATGACGTGATTTAATTGTTTCAGACTTCATTTATTACACTGAAAGGAATGGTGCTAGTAAAATCAACAAATCGGTTCTGTTGTTCTTGACTTAACGGAGATTCGGTGAAATTGATCGAATTATGGTTAATTCGACCGAGTTCTTTCTCAAACGAACAATTAGTTCAGTCATTTCAACAGAAGAGAAATTGTCGCTCTTAAGTGGCGGCCACCGTGGTGTGATGGTAGCGTGCTCCGCCTACCACACCGTATGCCCTGGGTTCGCACCCGGGCAAAGCAACATCAAAATTTTAGAAATAAGGTTTTTCAATTAGAAGAAAATTTTTCTAAGCGGGGTCGCCCCTCGGCAGTGTTTGGCAAGCGCTCCGGGTGTATTTCTGCCATTAAAAGCTCTCAGTGGAAAACTATGTGCCTTGCAGATGCCGTTCGGAGTCGGCATAAAACATGTAGGTCCCGTCCGGCCAATTTGTAGGGAAAATCAAGAGGAGCACGACGCAAATTGGAAGAGAAGCTCTGCCTTAGAGCTCTTCGGAGGTTATCGCGCCTTACATTTATTTATTTTAAGTTAAAAAATTTCTGTAAAATTGACAGATTCCTGGTAAATCTAACTGATTTTTCTGTTAACACAACTGATCTCACTGGTCATTTCAACAGCGATCAACAGTCAATACATAAGCAAATTTCAAAGAGAACTTTACGCTCACTGCGCTCTCTACTTTGTACTTATGACGATGGTGCAATATACCAAAATAAGAAAACCACCAAATCAAAAAAACACACAAAATGTGAAAACAACAAAAAACAAGTTTTTCAGTTATCAATACAAAACGAAAAACCCTTTTTTGAATTTACTCTGGCAAAAAATTATGAGATACCGGGACACCTATTTATCGGGTACGATTTTGCAATTTCTCCTCCAAGCGAAATGCAAAATTGTGCCCTCTTGTCGCAAAAGTTTTGTTTGAACGACTGGATTTTCCAATGTTAGTAACATTTTGTTCAAGTTTTACGCGAATTAATAAGATAATAAAAAAACATCCTTTTTAATGTTGATGTTTCCGACAACATAAAAGTTTGAGTTGTTTTGGAATCGTTTCAACTTAAAGTGTTACGAAAACAAGTAAGGAAGGCTAAGTTCGGGTGTAACGGAACATTACATACTCAGCTGAGTACTTTGGAGACAAATTAAAGGAAAATCCCCATTTAGCAAAATGAACCTAGGGAACCCTGGAATGTGTTTGTATGACATGTGTATCAAATGAAAGGTGTTAATGATTATTTAAAACGCAGTGGGCCTTAGTTCTATAGGTTCGAGATTTCGCCATAAAGGTGGACCAGGGGTGACTCTAGAATGTGTTTATGCGATATGGGTATCAAATTAAAGGTATTAATGAGGGTTTTAAAAGGGAGTGGTGTGTGGTTGTATATGGAAGGCGTTTTCCAGATATCGATCAAAGTGGACCAGGTGACCCAGAACTCATCTGTCGGTACGCTAATTTATTTATATATGTAATACCACGACAGTATTCCTGCCAAGATTCAGCTTTTGATTTCGCCCTGCAGAACTTTTTCATTCTTCTACTTAAATGTAGGTGTCACACCGATTGTTACAAAGTTTTTTCTAAAGTTATATTTTGTCGTCAATAAACCAATCCAATTACATGTTTCATCCTTTTTTCGTATTGGTATAAAAATATGGCATTTTATTTTCATAATTTTCGATATCGAAAAGTGGGCGTGGTCTAGTCGGATTTCGGGCAATTTTATACAAGATAAAGTGATTCAGGTAAGTACGTGAACTAAGTTTAGTAAGATATATCGTTTTTTTGCGCAAGTTATCGCCGAGCGGAAGGACAGACGGTCGGACTGTGTATAAAAACTGGGCGTGGCTTCAATCGATTTCGCACCTTTTCACAGAAAACAGTTATCGTCATAGAATCTAAGCCCCTACCAAATTTCACAAGGATTGGTAAATTTTTGTCGACTTATGGCATTAAAGTATTCTAGACGAATTAAATGAAAAAGGGCGGAGCTACGTCCTTTTTAAAATTTCTTTTATTTTGTATTTTGTTGCACCATATCGTTACTGGAGTCGAATGTGTGACATATTACTTCTATACTGTAAGATATTAATAAAATTTTCTTAAAATTTGACTTAAAAAAAATTTTTTAAAGTGGCGTGTTCGTAATCCGATTTCGCTAATTTTATTTAGCACACATATAGTGATAGGAGTAACGTGCCTGCAAATTTCATCATGATCTTTCAACGACTGCCAAATTACAGCTGGCAAGACTTGTAAATTACCTTCTTTTAAAGTCGGCGGTGCACGCCCGTTGTCCAAAATTTTTACTAAATTTAATTCGGAGTCATAAGTTCAACGCACTACCTATCGCTTTATCGTCTTTGTAATGAATTATCGCACTTATGGTTTTCGAAATTTTCGATATCGAAAAAGTGGTGTGGTTGTAGTCCGATTTCGTTCATTTTAAAAACAGCGATCTGAGATGAGCGCCGAACTACATACCAAATTTCATCAAGATACCTCAAAATTTACTCAAGTTATCGTGGTTACAGACGGACGCGACGGACATGGCTAAATGAATTTCTTTTTTCGACCCAGATCATTTTGATATATATAAGTCTATATCTATCTCGATTAGTTTATGACGTTACGGATTACCGTTATGCGAACAAAGTTAATATACTCTGTGAGCTCTGCTCAGCTGAGTATAATTAAACTGCTGAATTAGCATGTAAGTACTCCAGTGGTGAACTACCTACTAGCGATTTGATTCTTTACTTTTCTTAACTTTTTCAAGTTTCTCTATTTAAAATGTTATGTCAACATTTATACAAGTTTTGTTCGAAACATCAAGTGTGGCAACTACATGCGAGAGAGAAATTGAGAATGAGTTGAGCTTGTAACTGAAAGAATAGAGAATCATTTTTGTGACTACTATTTGTCATTTCTATTTGCCAAAGCGAAGTTTAAAACTATAAATTAAATTAAATTATAACATATAAAATTTGGTGAAAGTGCGTTTAATAAAACAAAATAATAAGTGTATAATGTTTAATGTGTGCCAGCTTATTTGATGCAAGCCCAATTGACGTTTTCGGTTACTAGTGCCAACCGTGGTGTGATGGTAGCGTGCTCCGCCTGCCACACCGTATGCCCTGGGTTTCGCACCCGGGCAAAGCAACATCAAAATTTTAGAAATAGGCTTTTCAATTAGAAGAAAATTTTTCTAAGCGGGTCGCCTCTCGGCGTGGTTTGGCAAGCGCTCCGAGTGTATTTCTGCCATGAAGCTCTCAGTGAACTGATCTGCCTTGCAGATGCCGTTCGGAGTCGCATAAAACATGTAGGCACGGCGGCAATTTGTAGGAAAAATCAAGAGGAGCACGAACGCAAATTCGAAGAGAAGCTCGGCCTTAGATCTCTTCGGAGGTTAGTCGCGCCTTACAGTTATTTATTATTTATGTATGTGTATTTCATACAAAGCTGTCGCACACAACTTTTTCTGTTCATTGACTATTAAAACGGTCAATATGATCAACGATTTGTGCGCAGTTGATTCAACATCGCGTTGCGATGGATCAAAATTAACGAAATTTCGGTGTATTGACCCGTAGTTCGGTTGATGTTCCAGTCTTTTTCTTCAGCGTATGTTATATTCGCTGGATTGTTTCATCTTGCCAAATCTCCAAGGTGTTTGTAAAATTTTATTTTGCTGGAACCACACAAAGCTCTGTTAGGGCTCAATATACATTGATTACTTTTGCACGTTTTGTATTATAACCCCAATCGTAAACTGGCAATTATTTCCAAATACATGCCATAAAAGGCCGAACTGCTCTTCTTATTTACTTCTGCTCAACCATATTGGCATGCTGAGAGAATTTCCAAAGTGGAATTACACTAGAAGTTCTTACCACACCATTGCCGGGGGCGACCCCGCCACTTAGTCATGAACCATTGCGATTACTTTGCAGCACCTACCACTGCCCACGTTGCCGCTATGCACTGTAAGATATACGCTTCTACGCGTTTAAGCAGTGCTATGACAGCTCTAAGCTTGATTTCAGAAAAAAAGTGTTTTATTTCAAATGAGCTTAAGAAAAAAGTTCCCGAGACACACATTTTGCCATAGCAAAGTGCAAGTCTACTTAAAACTTGTTTGTACAGATATTTTTATTAAGTCAAGAATAATCTAGAAATTAAGATTAGTTCTTGAACTATATTTACTCCGATAGAGAGCGATAGGTCCTACGTACACCCAAAATAAATTTTATTTCTATGAATTACCGTTACAGGGTTTCTTCCCAAATGGTTCAGAATATTTTGAATAAAGTTTCTCCTGCAGAACTGTCCTGCCTACTTATAGTCTAATTCGTGACTTCATACCCATACTTTGTTAACAAGACCAGATCCGAGCTCCATGATTGGTGTTCGACCCGGCATTAGATGCACAGGTATGTATATCCCGAGACGCCCGTTTTATTGAATAGATGTTTCATTATGACAGCTCAACATATGCCGCAAGTTGATGAGTCCCACCCTACGGCATGCCTTTATTCACTGATTTCGTGGCCCACACAGCTCCAATTGCAAAGTAATATTTTCGGCAATATAGCATATGCAGCCTGCCCATCTACTTCAATGTACTGACACCATTCACCATCGCACTCATTCTTAAGTGCTTCGTCAAGTCCTAAGAAGACTACCAAGGTGTAACCCCTTTTATGTATACATATTGTTTTGAGAAGAACAGTTTTTTCATGCATCTGGAGATTTTTTACAACACTTATTAGCCCCAAATGTTTGAGCAGTAGTGATGCAAAGCTAATGGGCCTGTGGTTTTTGAGGTACATATGCTCATCTTAACCACCATTGGTAGGAAGTGAAAGGAACAGTTCTGTAAGAGTGGAGTTCATGATACTTATGCACCCATGCATGGTAGGGAATATACCATATGAGCCGTGATTTTTCAACTTAGAGAAAGTCTTCCTCGTGCTTTCGACCTTGGTATCAGTCACCAAGCCAGGAGCCTAGATCTTTCCTTTCGCCATTTCGCGGAGCAAACGATGTGCTCACAGAAATTTGTCCACGATACTCTCTCAGGCCTTTCAGTTTCAGGCTTTTAGATCCTTACAGATCTCTATGCTCATGCTGGCATGCTTGGCTTCTCTCTTTCTTTGGCAGCATAATATTTCGTTAACCTAGCGTCTAAAAGTTGGAGCTTGAAATTGCATAAAGCTTTCGTTAACTGTGCGATATTCCTTCATTATTGCGTGAACTTCCATACACATAACCATTTTCTCTATTAAAAGATAGCGACTATTTAGTTTAATTAAATATAAAATATTGACAAATGTGTGATTGCGAAGCGCTCCTTTCAACCGCCTATGAAAGCGCGTCTTATTCGAAACACTATCACATACATTAGATGTGCGGTGCAATTCAAATCGCGTCCACTCAACAGAATCTTTATACATATATAGTGTATAGCAGCCTTTGCTATATCCTTCAAGAACGAAAAGGGGCTAGAAAGACCACTTCCACTCTCCACGAACTTACACTGTGATGCTCGAACCGAATCTAACCATTATTAGAGTCGATTGTAACGTTCTGTACAAGCACGAGTTGGGCTTTGGCAAGACGTGCTCTCCAAACTAACAATGAACTTGCATTGTGATGTCGGAATCACGTTGAACCTTAACAATATCACTCACGGTAATTGCATACTTTTAGTGAGAAATAATAAAATGAGAAAAGTGACTAGTAAAAATTAAGTTCTTGATAAAATAAATATACAATTTTTCCCATCGTTGGGTTAGGTGGTGGTACTGCCCTGGTAGGAATCTCACTTGGACACATGAGGTCCGTTGTGATACCACATACAATAAATAACGGGACGTAGATATAGCTACTTAGAGAATCGTTGGGTAGCAACAATAAAGTTACCGAATGAAACCGATCTAACCTTGGATAAATCCTAGGGAGATCCAAGTGAGCGCGACCGAAGTACACTTCGCCTAATTCTGGCAAAGCTGGGCAATCAAACCATAAAGTGGTTGATGATTCCATCTCATCATGCTCCATACAGCTGCAGCAGATGGAGTTTCCAGTATTTTGAGCCGTAACGCATGGATACCCTGTGACAGTGCCCTGTCAAATCCCCAATTGCCATTGATAGGTGAGCCTTAGTGACTATTTATTTCGGCAGACTTCTGCCATCACTTTCGGTCAGAGGATTTTTCTACCCTGCAAGGGCGTCGGTGTCCATCCAACAATTGCTGATGACTCGAAGTCCATTCATACAGAGAGCAAACCATAGGTGGCCAGCGGAGTTCCGAAATCCCTACAGCTATTTTCATCCGGTTCAGTTGTACCGATGAGGCGATAAGAGATCCGCTTAACAGTTGCCCCGGGATATAAATATGACCCGGGAGCCCAGATAATCTTACTTATAAATAGTTCGATGCAATGGAACGCAAGTCAGGCAGGCACTCCCAGACCACCCTCGATAGCACTGTAGTTGAGCTCAAGGCCTTGATAGCCGCCTTGGCTTCCACAGTGGATGTTAAATTCCCTAACCGTAGTAGCACTGGATAGCTTTTATCCACCGCATCTAATCGTCAGCAACTTCCGATGGAATACACTGACGTGATCACCAACTTTTAAACTGGCTGGCTTACTTTAGTTCTTGACAAAAGACCTCCCCACTAATCTTTTGTCCAACTTCGACCCAACCGTGAACAAGTTACCGGTCCCTGCGCCAGATGATTCCTATTCCCCCCTCCTCTCTGGGGGGAATACTGGAGGCAAGGTTGTATAGGGAGCAGTTATCGGCAATACAATAGTCCGTTCTGTCTCGGGATAAGGTCGAACCTGGTAAGAAGACTAGAGTGTCCGAACTCAGAAAACAAATCATATCACGAACCTGACAATGACCGGGCCGCGGCGCCTTTCCCGCAATATCTACTGTGATGTATGTTCAGCATAATATTCTGTGCCAAGCTAGTTGTTATTCTGAGAGCGTCCACTGATACCGATCAGCGCCGTCCGTTGCACAGACTCTAACATTTGGAGGTGCTTGCCGTGTCCAGTGCTTTCCACCAGACCAACATCCCATAGTTGGGTTGAAAGGTAAAAAATAATTACAATACTAGCAATATTAAAGTTGTATCATTCGAAATTTGTGATAGGTGAAGATCAAAGACTAAGCAAAAACGAATGTCAAAGTCGGAAATAACGCTACACCAACGTGTTGCAAGGGCATGCCGGCTGTTTATGAAGTATGTATTTAATGATGAATTACTTTGGTGCCAACGCTAACGAAAAGATGCATCGTTACCACACTTTGTGCAACATGCTGGAGGCGAACTGCCAAAAATTAGATAAATATGTATGTAAATGTAAGAAAGAAATTGCATATTGTAACGGAAACTACAGATTTCATTTTCGTCAAAATTCCCAGTCTCTACATATATATACATACATACAAACATGTGTATGCTTATCTGATGTAAATATATGTATGTAGTACTTAGGTATCTACTTGCTTGTTGTACCACTTGTTGCATGCAACGCATTTCTAGTATTAAAGCGATTCCTAGATGGTAGATTTGATTCCATTGTTTGAGGCAAACAATGTCTGCATGCTCATCTAAATTATAGTCCCTCGTAAGTATGTATATAACTACATTTTTTATATCTTATCTGTTTTTACTACTATGTCAACATATGTTTGTATGTATTTATGCATGAATAAAGTAAATTGTACTCATTCAAATTGGTTAGCAGATTTTTCAAAATAATAATGAGATGTTTTCGTTGGTATTCAAAAATGAGTTGTTGTTGTGCTGACTGCTTACAAATTGTCTGCATTTCTTACCACCCTTTGTTGTTGTAATAATGTTGCATGCAACAATGTCGGTAACGCCAGCTATCAAATGATGATATACTATAGACGTTCGTCACGCGGTTAAACTTTGCGACTAGACGACATTTACAAACACATTAACTTTTGTTGGTGGTTGATGGAAGTGTTGAAAGTAAAGCCTTCAAATGGTCTATGTAGACCGGTTAATGAATGATGGTTTACTTGATGTTGCAGCTTTGTTGGAAAAAAGATGTCGTTATCGAAGGCCACTCTACCTTAGGCAGAGCTAGGTTACGTTTATATGCGGCTAGCTATGCATGGATGGCACAAAGGGGGTGTAAAAAATTGTGTTGCCGTGTCGAATTTATTTGACTCTTGGCTTGCATTTTTGACTTGGAAAAGCCAGTACACAGCAAATATCTATTATAGCTAAATGTGATGCAAAGCACTTGAAGCAGTAAAAATTTATACGTACAAGTTTATTAACATATTTTTGTATGTGATGTTGGAAAAATTTTCACTTTTTAATAAGGCCGATTTTTTTAAAAAGCAGAGAAAGTTTTGTATGGATATTAGGGTGCTTCTAATATTGCGAATTTTGTTACACAAATTAAACAAACTTATACCTCATTAAGAGTACAGCGGAAATCAATTTGTTTAGTTGAAATTACGTGCGTTCATACAAAAGGATATTTGTATTCCACAAACAACCCAATTGGTTACATTAGGATACAACTGGATAAAAGAATCGCTTATACATATATATTTCGTCGGCAGAGTATCGTGCTTTAAAGTTACGTATTTTACGCCAAATAAGGCATTTGCCACCCTGCAAGAGGTTGTCGTGTCCGCCCAGCGCTTGCTGAGCTGACTCGAAGTCCATCCATGCAGGAACAAAGCACAGGTGGCCAGCGGAATTCCCAAATCTCTACAGACATTTTCATTCGGTTTAGATATACCGATGCCGGCTAAGAGATCCGCTTGCCATTTACCCGGAATATCACTATGGCCCAGAATCCAGATAATCTTAATCATAAAATAGTTCGATGCAGTCGCAAGCGAGGTCAGGCACTCCCAGATCACCCTCGATCGCACTATAGTTGAACTCAATGCCTTGATAGCCGCTTTACTTTCAGACGTAGATGTTAAATTCCGCTACGTGATATGTTTATTTCAGACATCTAAAATATCTATTAACAATTTAAAAGGTTTTGAAAATAACATGAAATTTAAGCCAAATATTCAGATATTCGTTGAAAACTAAAATTGAAAGACAAAAAAAATTTTTTTGGCTCAGAAAAAACCTTACAGTGTGAAATTTTCGTTCTTTCTCTGATTATTGTTTTGAAAAACTTGAACAATTCAACGAAAATAATATTATAGAAAATTTTTCTGAGAAAAACATTTGAAGGGTATATAAGCTGGGAAATATCATATAGTCCAAATACACTATGGGCAGAATAGGGTTGCAGCAAACAATGCCATTATTGTTGTTGTTGTGTTGTTGTATTAACGATAAAGGCACTCCCGAAGCCTTTGGAGAGTGTTATCGATGTTGATGGTCCTTTGCCGGATATAGATCCGGTACGTTCCGGTAACATAGCACCATTAAGGTACTAGGCCGACCATCTCGGGAACGATTTTATCACATTACAACTTCTATGCCGTACCGCCCTCGCCACCCCCTAGTTCCATGAGGAAATTGGGGTCGCCAGAGCCTCAGCTGTTAATGAAACAGGATCGCCAAAGATAGTGAGGTTGACAATTGGGTTGGATAAGCTATTTATTGCGCTGGCAACCCCTTGATATGGTTGCGCTACACAATCCCTTGAATCAATTTGGTATTTTAGTCGCCTCTTACGACAGGCTTATCTACCGCGGGTATATTCTAAGCCCCTTATCCCACTGGGGGACACAATGCCATTAGAGACGTTTTCAAATATATCGAGGAAGAAAAAGTCGCAATGTAAAATATAACGAAGCACGGAAGATTTTTAGACGGCTTCAGGTCTAATTTCGAAATAGCGAACCATCAAAAAAGAAAATAAAAATTTCATACTCTATACAACCAGAGTCCTTTAAGAATTCGTTAATAAAAATTGTAACAAAGATTAGTAGTAGTTGTAAAAACTCTCGGAATGAGATCATTGTCACACCCACACACTGGGGACAAAATAAAAAGATAGTATTGGAAACTCTTGAGGAATATGATATTAAGCTGGATCAAATTTATAGGTATTGTATGCATCAGGGCGCTATAACAATTGCTAAAATATGTCTCTCTATTGACCAGGAGCTCATAAACGCTCACCAAAGCTCGAAACTCAGTACCTTTTTGGATGAGATGGCTCAAAATATAGTAGCTGTAGTTCCTCATCATGCAGTTTTCGGACTTACTAATATGTTTGCTGAATTGACAATTTGAAAGCCTTCATACACGCTTGGCGGTATATAAAGACATTTTTACTTATTATCAATATATTCGCTTTATATCTCCTGATCTGTTTGAATTAGCCTTAGTCATTCTTTGTGTCCCTAATACGCAAGTATCAGTAGAAAGATCATTTTCTTCTTTGAATTTCATTTTAGATGGAAGGAGGTACAACTTAAGCGAAGAACGCTTAAAAAAATATTACTTGTGAAGGTTTACTTTTAAGCTCTTGTTCACTTTATTATGTTCAAAAATAAATTTTTTGTGTTGCTGAAGACCAAAAAAGTTTAAAAATACCTTTTTTGTTGATTTGGGGTTTTTTGTTTTACATTTTATAGTTTTTTTCATTGAATACAAAAAAATATATTTGTTAACAATTATTTTCAATCTCTGGTTTATTTTCATTATTACGTAGCGATTTCGCAAAATGTATTAAAAAATCAGAAAATTGTGTTTTGTGCAGCTATGAATTAAAAACGAATCACTAAACTGAAATATTTCTCATTTTCAGTTAACTTATTTATTTTATTGGCGCTTAATAGTTTAAGCCGTTTTGTCCGTCTGCTAGTCTATTCTTTGCTCGGCCAACTGGCGAAATATGTATATTTTCGGTCTGCCACCATAACAACATTTTTTAAACATGAGTGATTTAAAAAAATGCAGTATGCGTGTTTGTTCGCTGTGAATCAACGTTCAAACATGCATTCAGCGATACCACTACATCACATGGTTGTATAATATCAAATAGTAATTAAAGCCAACATTTTCTGGCATACCTAACTGTGTACGTAAGTGTGTATATATTTTAAATTCATTTCGTTTTGATTTGGGCGTGACATACATATTTTTGCAAAAAAACCGATTAATGTAACATACATTTTTTGAAACAAAGTCTTTTAAACAAATAATCATCTCTTTGTATGTTTGTATGCAAGTGTGTACATACATCTTTGTGTTTCTTTGAACGAGTATAGACAAAATTTATTCTAATGTAGGTCCTACATGACTCCACTTAGTCGATTTGGGTTATATTTTTGGAAGATAGCTACTATACGCCCAAAGAGCATTCTTATTAAGCTTTAAGGAACGGATGTGAGTTCCAGCAGCAGAGCTCAGCCTACAAATATCAATTATGGTTCCGCTGCATGGCGAGAGTCGGCACCGAAGATCCGGGGTTCGATTTACGGCATAGCAACATCAAAATTTATAAACAAGTTTTTTCAATTAGAAAAAGGGGTTTCCAAGCGAGGTCGTCCCTCGGAAGTGATTTCAAAAACTCTGCGAGTGCATTTCTGCATGAAAAGATTCTCAGTGAAAACTCATCTGTCTTTCAGATGCCGTTCGAAAGCGGAGTAAAACATGTAGGCACCTCCTGCGAATTTGTTGGAAATATTTAAAGAGAGCACGACGCAAAGAGAAGCTCGGCCTTTAGTATTTCGGAGGTAACCACGCCTTGCTTTTTGCTTTTTTATTTACATCAATGTATGTAAAAAAAAGCCCCAACTGTGATTATTAAGGTCCACTTGCAGAACGGCAAGTTACCTATTTAGCTCAGAGCTAATCTTACATTAGGGCTAAACTCATACATTCTTGACAAATTTTTTAATAAACTCTGCAATAAAATGGTGGTGAATGGTTGGTTTTTCTTAGGGTTTTATATTAACAGGCAAGCAGCAATTAGGGCAATAATGTCGCGTATCAAAACACCTAAAAGTGTGTTAGAGTATAGGAAGTCCCTGGAAAGAATCGGGAGAGGGAGAAGCATACGTCTATATTGTATCCAAGAGTATATGGGAATAGATGGAATGAAGAAGTAGATGAGTAAACTAAAAAGGGCGCAATCCTCGAAACTATCCGTGGATATCCGAAACAGGTTCCACGATATTAGAAGAAGGCGAGAGTTGCTTATGATTGACCAAGCGGGGCAAGGTGGACTCAAGCGCGGGGATCGAAGATCATGTGTAGGTCTTGCAACTTTTGACAAATAAATTTACTTTTTTCATTAAAAAGATAGGGATATAGACTCATGACGGGTATTCCTCTGGCGTCACATGCTTTTAAATTAGGAAGTGGGAGGAGAATTGAGCTCGTGTCGTGCGATTGCTAGGCTAAGACTCCACTTTATAAAATTGTGTGATCTAGAAGCAACAAGTGCATAGGTCCCAGAAAGCTTCTATTATTTGCCTAAAAGACGGAGTTATTTTGTAACATAAGTGGTTTTTGATAGGGTTTGGTCGTTGAATCAACATCTGGTAACACTATGTACTCATCCGCTTTAGGTGTTAGGTTCTTACGGACCGGCCACTTCAACGTAATATATACTGCGTTAAAAAGATAAAATGTTCTGCTGCAAGTGAGTTTAACTCAAGGATTGAACAAATAAGATTAATTAAAAGGAACAAAAAAATAAATCATAAAAGTAGAATAAAACATAGTAATTTGGTGCTGCACTTAGTGCAGCAGGTGTTTTTCACCTCCGGTTCTACGTTCTGAACAAATAATAGAATTAACTCGAAAGATCTACTCTCCCTATAAATCTCTAAAGCAATGATGCCGATATATTTTCGCTTTCGTTTCGTTAACCTTGTCATTTCGGTTTTCCCTTCATTTACTTAAAATTTTATTTTTATTAGAATTTTTTTTTCTATTCCTTCTCTTTGCTTTTTGTGCCTTCTTCATTTTACTATTTTCTTAGCATTTCGTTTTCTTTCCTATACTCTTCCTATTGCATTTGTCTACACCGCATGCATAACACAATACCGACTAATAAAATCCCGAAATACAAAATCCTGAAAAACATAATGCCGACAATACCAAATCTCAACAGTTCAAAGTCCCGACACCACCAAATCCCGAAAATTCATAATCTCGACAGCACTAATCTTGACCACTCATAATCCCGACACGATCTAAATACTGACAAGATGTTAATTGGGAAATCACATGATTTCATAAGAAATACAGTTCTTCAGTATTGTTCTACTATTTTACACACTTCTGCAAAACAACACTAACCTGACCCAACACCAACTACGCGATCCACAGTATTTCTGCTCAGAACACCTTTCTGCTTAGGCGCTCTTCGATCGCACTTCAAAAACTTGTCTTGTCGGGATTTCGTTACGTCGCGATAAGTTATGTTTTATTGTGTCTGTCGGTACTATGAGGTGCCACCCATTTATACCATGTCTAGAAAAACTTGTTTTCTGCAGTTGAAATTATTCCGAAAGTGTTGTATGTATTTCATTTTTTCCTCGATCTTCGTTATTCCAATCACTCATACGCCATGTAACACTAAACCAATACATACATACATATGCATGTGTATATGTATTTATATTTACAATTAGTACAAGTATATGACATGTTATGACAATGCTAACAAACAACAATGCAGCCCATTTTTCTGCATTTTTTAATTGAAGAAAACAACTTGTGAATCCATAATCCATCTTGTTTTACAATCATTGATTAGTTAATGCACTAAAGGCATATCCAACAACAAGCATTCGCGTATTACATATGTACACACATTAGCTGGGTTGATTTGCATGGACGAAAGTTAACCCATATCGCGCCATCGATTTTTCGATAGGTTTCGGGCTCAGGAAAAAATTTCCACTAAGCATATCCAAAAAAAATATTTTCGAGCCTTCAAATTTGAGTTTTTTGACTTTTTTTCTTTGATTTTTAAGGTTTTTCAAGACCTACTTAAAAGTTTTCATTTGATTTTAAAATTTCATGTATGTCTGCTAAATCCTTTGCCGATAACAGTTTTTTGAAAAAAAATATATATATATTTTTTGGGTTTTGAGGAGTGTTTTGGTGAAAAAATTTATTTTTTCGCCATTTTTTTTAAGGGTTTCTTCAGAAACGTGCAAAAGTGTTGCCGATGAAACGAATTTGTATCATAGTTCCTATCCCACTTAAAATTGTGCGATAAAAGCGTTGGTATTAACAGTTTAAAACAAAAATTTTTTTTTGGTTTTTGGGACTTGATTTGGTCGAAATCGATTTTTTCATTTTCAAGGCTCCAAATCATTTTTTATGTATATGTTTTCCGTTAGACCCACCAATAAGTATACAAAATGATCAGGGGGCGAGCCGAGTTGATTTAGCCATGTCCGTCTGTCCGTACGTCTGTCCGTTTGTTTGAAGGAATCGACCGGATCGGACCACTATATATACAAATATACCTCCCATACCACCGATTGTTCAATAAGAGGGTTTTCGCCATTTCTGCCCCATTTCTGCCTCATTTTAAGAGCTAGCAACATAAAATTTTACCACAAGCTTACGTATTGGGCATAGATAGATGTCTGAAAAAATCGTCAAGTTCGGACATATTTATAATATATATCGCATACAAACCGACTGTTCAAGTAAGAGGCTTTCATCATTTTTGTCGAAATCGATTTTTAGTCCGATAACGGAACGGATAACATATACATAAAAAACGATTTGGAGCCTTGAAAATGAGAAAAAACTATTTCGACCAAACAAGTCCCAAAAACCAAAAAAAATTTTTTTTGTTTTAAACTGTTAATGCCAACGTTTTATCGCATAGTTTTAAGTGGGATAGGAACTATGATGACAAATTCGTTTTCATCGGCAACACTTTTGCACGTTTCTGAAGAAACCCTTAAAAAAATGGCGAAAAAATAAATTTTTTCACCAAAACGCTCCTCAAAACCCAAAAAATATTTTTTTTTAAACTGTTATCGCCAGAGTGGACAATTTTGAGTCCCCTGTCCGACAAGAAAATTATCCGTATACAAGAAAATTTTAAAATGAAATGAAAATTTTTTAAGTAGGCATGAAAAAAACCTTAAAATCAAAGAAAAGAAAAAGATAAAAACTAAAATTTTGCAGGCTCGAAAATTATTTGTATGGGTATGCTTAGTGGAACTTTTTTCTTGAGCCCAAAACCTATCGAAAAATCGATGGCGCGATATAGGTTAATAATCGACCCAGCTTAACATACATACATACCTGCATATTACTATGGTTGAACAAATGCGCTAAAATAGTGAAAAAAGAAAGTATTTATGAGAAGCTTAACTGTGAAGTGCCGTAGGCGTTTTAATTTGAATTATTAATAGCGATTTCTTTGAATTACATTTTTTTTCAAGCCTCGTAAGTGACCATTTTGGTTGTAGGCGCATCTTCTTTTGAATTATTTATTAGTTAGCTTTAAGAAATAAAACTTTTGTCAATACCAACCACTAAATGTACATAAGCACACATTGTTGTTTTTTTTTATGAGCAGAGTTTCTTTTTTTCTTAATGGAAAATTATACCCGATACAAGTGCAGTAATCAAGCACAAATAAGGCTGTTCAATGACAGCTGGCTGCCAGTCAGGCATCTCTTAACTGTCGCCGAAGGTGTGAGTAGCCACTTGGCGTTTTTTTGTTTTTGGTTGTTGTTGATGGTGATAACGCAAGAGACAGCTGATAGCGTGATGATGTTGAATATTAATAATTATAGTTTTTTACAGCTTATGATGATGCCGAAATGTAGTAAATATATATAAGATTATCTTAAACAAATTTGGCGACTGAAAATTTTTCTTGATTAATTTATGTACTTAGGGCCACTTACAGAACTTTTTGTACACAGAGTTAATTGTATGAGCTTAGCCCCTCATGGGAGTTCAACCTTGATTGGCAAAAATTACTTGTCGTCCGACAAGTGTGACTAACTGTTTGGAAAGTCAACCTTGCAATTATCTTTTTGCAAAGTTGTTGTTGTTGCTGTTGTTGTGTTAACAGTGCTTCGTCACATTCCACTATCGGTTTCACCGCAGTTAAATTCATTATGACGAAGTTAGAATAGCAATAACCAGACTGAAAAATAACAAGGCCGTGGGCGCTGATGGATTGCCTGCGGAGCAATTCAAGTATGGCGGCGAGGAGTTGGTAAGGCGCATGCAGCAGCTTCTTAGCAAAATATGGGCGTACGAGTGCATACCCGACGATTGGAATCTAAGTGTTCTTTGCCGAGTCCACAAGAAGGGGGGATACTGAAAAATTCACCGAAACTAAAGGAGGTTTCAGACAGGGTGACCCCCTATCGTGCGATTTCTTTAATGTGATGCTGGAGAAAATTATACTAGCTGCAGAGCTTAACCGCACTGAAACAATATTCTATAAAAGCTGCAATTACTGCATATGCTGAGACATTGATATCATCGGCCTAAACACCCGTTCTGTTAGTTCTGCTTACTCCAAACTGGAAAAAGAAGCGGTAAAGATGGGTTTGATGGTGAATGGGGACAAAACAAAGTACCTGCTGTTATCGAGCAAAGAGTCAGCGCATACGCGCCTTGGCAACCACGCTACTGTTGTCAGCCATAATTTCGAAATAGTAAAAGACTTTGTTTATTTGGGAACCAGCATCAACACTAGCAACAACATCAGCACTGAAATCCCACGAAGAATCAATCTTGCCAATAAATGCTACTTTGGACTAGGTAGGCAATTGAAAAGTAAAGTCCTATCTCGGCGAACGAAAATCATACACTACAAGTCAGTTATCGCACCCGTCCTGCTATATGGGGCAGAGGCATGGACCATGACAACAGCAGATGAAGCGGCTTTGGGAGTGTTCGAGAGAAAAGTTCTTCGAAAGATTTATGGACCTCTACGCGTTGGCGATGGCGAGTACTGAAGAAGATTTAATGATGAGCTGTACGAGCTATACGCAGACGTCAACATAGTCCAGCGAATTAAAACGCAGCGGCTGTGCATGGTAGGCCATGTTATGCGAATGAGAGATGATGCTCCGGTCAAGAAAGTGTTTCTAGCGGAACCCGCCTATAGAAGCAGAGGTAGAGGGCGGCTCGCACTCCGTTGGAAGAACCAGGTAGAAAACGATTCAAGTTCCCTTGGTGTGGCCAATTGGCGCCGGTTGGCGGAGCGAAGGAGCGACTGGCGCACCTTGTTGGACGGCCAGAACCGTTTAGACTGCTGAGCGCCAATTAAGTAAGTAAGTAAGTAAATTCAGGGCTTTTATATCAGCTTGGATATCTGCGAAGATGTTGAGTCTATAACCGTAGTAACACTGTGCATCATCCAATCAATTGTATCGTATAACGTTACATTGATCGGGCTACGAAAGCTTGCCGCTAGCATCGGGCTCCTGACACAATACCTCCCCTTCAACCTTCTTGTTCAATTTCGATCGTCTCTTTACCTCTTACCTTCTTTATCAAGGGGATGATGTGAAAATTGCACAGTTGAATTTATCGATGCGCAATAGTATGTCTTTTCTGGGATGTAGTCAAAGTTGGTAAAAATGCTGGAATATCTGAGGTAGGAGAGCAATGACCTGCTATGGAATCGTAACATACGATCACGGATCGACAACTATTTCGACTGAAGCGATAAAACAAAGCTTTCCAGCTATTTAAAAAAAATAATAATATATTATGGATCTAGTGAGTACGCGTAGCCCCTAATTCAAATATCGGCATCTGATCATTTCGCATTAGGTCTGCACGAGTTTTCTGTGCAAAACAATTTCTAACTACTTATGCCTATCGGGAAAGAGCCGACGGGTATCCTGAAAGTGGAAGTATATATTTTCCGCGTAAAAAGTATTTCAATTTTCCATGGTTCATTGCTTGTCCTCATCAAGGGCTGTGTACTGCAAAATATCTCGCAGGGTCTGCCGAAATTTACCTCAGACAAGAATTGCCAGGTTAACAACGTAGCCACGTAGGAAACCACAAAAAACCGTTTTTATTATCATAACCGAATGCATTGGAGTTAGAAAAGCTCCTGTGAAGTGCCTCGGCCCCTACCCACTCCGCTGCGACGGTTCTTTTCTTACTTACACAACGCTTTATTTAAAATTACGCATATTTAAAATTACGATAAATAAAACAAAGAGGGAAAGAAATATATATCTGACCATCTCTGTTCTTGTTATAGCACAAACCATTCACTAGAAGCCTCATGGTGTGGAATTACTCACATACATGCCCATTATTTGCTCGTAAGTGTGTAGTTTACGGCAATGGAACTCAGCAAAGTAAACTATTCGCATTTATGTGCGTAGTTGCGCTGTTTGTGGCACATATTTAGCGTTGAAGAACATTGGCTAATAAGTTTATGCATATGTACATTTGGATGTAGATGCTCCAACACCTCCCGCAACACTCCATTCTTTGCACGCCCAATATTAACTTCGATCCCACCGCCATGTGTTGCAAGCACCGAATCGAACTTAATTTCTTATGCATTTTAATCGCTTCCTCTAAACACTTTTATTTTCTTTGCTCACCACCAACTGCATACATAAACATATACACATATGTAAACATATTTTGATTTTTAGATCTGTGGCAGCATTATTGTTGGTGTTGATGTACACATCAATAGGATTTGATTGTTTTGCTGTTGCATTCACTTGATTGAATTTACAGCATACAATTTTCATTCAACACAATAAATACATAACTATGTTTAGGTAAGTA
>JARSSU010024980.1:0-39882 GCA_029619165.1 Eurosta solidaginis
CCGTGCCGGCAGTCCACGTTTTAGCCTATAACTCGAGACACTACAGTCACCCAGGGGATAAGAAAATCCACCCTGCATACTAAAGCCCCACTCATCAACAGACTTTCATATTGAAATCCACTAATTGTATAAAACAAAATCTAGGGACGTGCCCGAGACGTCCACGACTTATTTGCCTATATCTCGCAGACCCTATTCACCCCCAGTGGTATACGAAAACTTACCCTTGTACTAAAGCGACTCATCAACAGCTTTCAGTATTGCGACTATCATATATGTATAACGCGATTCTAGAAAGGGCTAACCGGGCTTCACGTTCTGGACCTATGTAAACTCTCGAGCACCTATGTCACGAGGCGCGGCTATGAAAACTACCCCTGCACTAAAGACACTCAGTCATAACAGCTCTCATTTGATATCTATATGGTATAAACACATTCTAGTGGCGTGCCGCAGCGTATCCAGCGTTTTGCCTATATAAAAAACTCGAGACCTGAGAGATCCTATCTAAGTATAAGTTAGATCAAACTACACACGCGCGCGCGCCAAAACACATCAAATCGGTCAGTCTCAGATGGTTTAGAGGTCCATAGCGCCTCAATCTGTGTGACACGTATTTTTGTATAGATTAAGATATATTACTAGTGATAGCTGAAATATTAATCGTACAAAGTTTAAAAAGGAGCGTAGCAGATCATTGCAAAGTGCTATTGATTGTATTACCTGGCATACAGAAACGACTTCCTCATCGTACCTCAAACCAACAGCTGCAGCTGATATCGTTTACAGTACTAGAGCTTAATATTATGATAATAGTCCAAAAGACCTATTGAAATATGCTAATTCTAGTTTACAATACTCATATGTCTATAGTAACCAATAAAAGTCATTGATATTGTAAGGAAACATGGCAAAAATTGCTCGCCGATTCTCTAAATAATGCACTGACATTTAGCGCATCACTTCAATAATTACTCATTAGAATTCGATTCTTTCCTTCATATACGAGCACGAAGACCTTTATTTGTCCTACGAGAATGCGCGTAGAATTCGCGCCGTATCGCACAATCGCATCTCGACCTTTCTGCCTACAGAAATACATTAGAATTCGATTCGTCTTCTGATCGTTTTCTAACCTAAATGTTGATGGGAGGTTTTTTGTAGTACATTTACTATACAAAAAAACAATTTCAATATTCAGTTTAAATGCCTGTGTTACATATTATGCAAAGCGCATGCATGAATATGCAAAGGTTTTGGTTCGCAACCCACTGAGTTTTTAGTCTTATCAATTCATATGGCAAAATATATCAGTACTCCCCAAACCTTTGCGGGATTTTATACCGCTACAACAACAACAAAAACAGCCAGATAGAGCTTAGTGAAAATGAATTATGTATCTGTATTGTTTCAACGACATATGTAATTGTGGTTGGAACAGTCCTTCTCAAATATCCACTATTGGAAATGTCTTCGGAACCGCTCGTTGTACTTTACTGCAGTAGTTGACGAAAGAAGTTGAACTACGCATCCTCTTCAAAATTTAAAGGCGATATTTCTCTGAAGTTACATTCCTTTGTTTCTGAGGAAGACGGATTTTTTTCGATCCTGATGATTTTCTATATATGGAAGTCTATATCTATCTCGATTCCTTTATACCTAGTAGTACAATCAACCGTTATCCAATCAAAGTTAATATACTCTGTGAGCTCTGCTCAAACTGAGTATAAAAACAATTATACTCAAGTACATATGTGATGTGTCTGATGAATGTGCTAAATGTGGCGGACCATTAGTATGTAGTGCGAAGTCATGAAATATGTATTATGAAAGCTCAATGTTGTGTGATTTTAGGTTTTGAAAATGACAGAGGCACGGCAATAAATATTAAAAAAGCTATTTTATAAGTATTTAAGGGCCCCTTCGCAGCTCTTAAGTAGACGAAATAAATATTTGGATTTAATTTCTTTTGCATGGAACATATCATCACTATATATTATTTCTAATTGCTGTTTTTATGTGGCGGATCCCGTGCGCTCTTATTGGAATCAAAATCTATAAATAAAGTTTTGTTGTTAAAGATGGAGATTCGAGGCTATTAGCGAGCTCTTGGGCAATATTGGTGTAGTTCTTTTGTTTAGCTATATGTTATATTAAAATTATTTGTTAAAAATAAACGACTTGTGAGCACACAAAAAAATCTTTTGTACTTATGGCACTATTGTGAATATTTGCACTGCATTACGGCAAGATGTAAGTTTTAATTGATTGACAGCTGGTTTCTGTTGATATTTGACAAGAGACTTTTATATCAACAAAGTGAACAGGCAATAGTTCAGCATAGAAGTGATTTGCAACAGTCATACATGTTAAGGCTAAGCAGTGATGTAAACGCTCGGAGGCGCAGCAAAGCTTTCCAAAAACGTATTGTTGTCCACGGCTCAGCATTTCAGTAGAACAACATAGCGTTGGGCGTATGTACCAACAATGTCTGTTCTGCACGGCGAATCTTTATACATGGTGAGGATAGCGATAACAGTTCCTCAATTGTTGTCACAAGGAGAAGGTGAGTTTGCCGCTGGCTTAATTTTGCCTAGCCCTGTATTTTCACACGGACAATTATATGTAGCTTTTTCTAGAGTAAGGCGGATTGAGGATATTACCCTTTCAGTGAAAGAAACATTCAAACACAAAATAAAAAAATGATTATATTTTCACGGTCTATATTGTATTCAAAGAAGTATTGTAAAAATTTTAAATATGTAGCTAGAATCTTTAATATCAATGTGTAAATAGCTATATGAGTATATGGGAAAAATAAATTTATATATTTTTATAACTCGCAACTACGTTTTGTATTTTGTTGCGCAAGATGCTTACGGGTCCGGCTAGTACATATGTAATACTCCTTCCTATATTGCTACTAGAGTTGTGCTTTTTCGTTCATTTCAGAGATTCGAATCTTTTGTTCTTTTTCTGATGAACGAACAAGTTGTTCTTTTTGTTCATCTGTTCTTTTTTTTTCAAGCAAATTTTTTCACTGCTGTTTGCACCCGCGAAAAAAAGCCAGCAAGTATAGAGGGGGGTGTGTATGCAGCAGTGCTTTGGTTAGGTATATTTAAATGTGTTATGAATAAATAAGTTAATATATATATGTATAATTAACTTCAAAAAAAGTAACAAATTTCGGAAATCCAGAATATTTGAAGAGTACAGACACAAATTGTAAATATGAACTTTTCAAGTTTAATAAATGTAATAATTACTTTCTTACAAAAGATGTTTTTCATTAATGTATACAGTTTCGAATATCTAATTTGATCGGACTAAAATACAAAGGAAAATAAACATAAACGTAGATGAAATCGCTTACATATTATTATGTAAAAAAGTTAGTTGTGACAATTTTTCAGGTAATAAAAGGGTTCTTCTGTCGTTAATAATTTGACCAGCGACTGAAAAAATTCTCTCGCATGGTACAGAAGTTGCAACCACACACAGTCGTTTTATAGCAAAGGTATATAAGCGGGGATATATCTTTTTCCGCTCACACCACCACTTCAATGGATCATTTCCTCTACTAATATATTCTTCGTTTAAATACTTATCAAGTTCTCGTGTTGCTGCTACGGTTTTATTCGTCGAAGAGGTTATCAAAGCAAATTCAGAGTCGTACTCGTCCCAAATGCTCTGGCCCGGTTGAACAGTGCCCACGTTCTGTTGAAATATTTTAACTTCTTGAACCGTGGTGCTTTCTGTTTGTTGCATTGATGCAAATTTTTTCTTAAAGTCGTCTAATGCTTTTTTGTATGCATCCTCATTCTTAAAACCATGTCTCTTGAATCGAGGGTCGAGTATTGTACTCTCTGCATATAAAAAGTTTGTTTCTATTTTGGAAAAACGTGTCAGCATCTCTGATTGTAATACTCTTAAGACACCACGTACTACTTCTGATGTGGAAACTACCGCTGCTATCAATTTCTTAAGAATTTTACAAATTATAAGGACCTGTAAATAAAAAAAACACTCATAAAATATAAGCGTAAATACACACATTGCGTCTAGACAACCTTTGAAAGAGTAACGTTCTGCTCAGCAGACAACTCTACAGTCACTTCATAAAATGGTTTCAATACAGGTATTATTTCTTCTATGGCATCCCAATCCTGCTGAGTCATACATAAATCAGGTTTAGTTCGAGGCAGAACTACGGCTAAAGCATCTTTAATCTTTAATAGACGGTCAAACATCTCATACGTGGAATTCCATCGAGTCTGCACATCAATCTTCAACTTTAATTCGGGCAAGTTTAGCTGCTTTTGCGTTTCCTTTAGTTTCTGTAAACCACTAGTGCTGCGATGGAAAAACTCTACAATAGCTTTTGACTTTGTTTTAATATTGTCTATTTCCAGCAACGCTTTTTGAACTATTAAGTTTAAAGTGTGCGCGAAACATGGGACTGAACGCCAGCCTCCTAATTTTATCGCTGCAATAATGTTTGGCGCGTTATCTGATACAACAGCAGTAATTTTGTTGGAAATTTCCCACTCATACATAATTTTTTTTAATGTCGCACATAGGTTGTCACTGGTATGGCGTTCCACACATTCGATACAAGCTATAAGATGTGATTTTAATAAACCCTGCTCCGGCTCTACAAAATGTGCGGTTACTGCAATATAACTTTGATTTGCTCTCGACGTCCATGCATCTGTGCTCAAGCAAACAGCATTTGCCAAGCGCACCTCGGTATGTAGTTTCGCCTTTAGCTCATTATAAACGTTTGACAAAATTAAATTTGATAAGCTTTTGCGCGTAGGTAGCTTGTATCCTGGGCAATGAGCGATCATTTCAACTAAGTTCTTGAACTGGGGCTCTTCTACAATGCTAAGAGCATGATTGCCTTTCGCTACCATTTTAAGAACCTGGCGGTCAATTAACTCTACTTTTCTAGTTGGAGGTGGCCGGTGAATAAAATTAGTAATTATTTGTTGGCCAGTAATAGATATCATCGCAGAACTTGACGCTGCCTGTTGAGGATTCAACGATGATATTTCTTGACGAACGGGGGCTAAATTAATTGTTGGGTGCTTTATCTTTAAATGTCGGGCCAGATTACTTTGTGAGCCACCTGAAATGCTCAATGTAGATTTACAATAAATGCACTTTCCACTTTTCCCGTCTTCGCCAACAATAAAATGGTTCCAAATCTCAGAACGCTTTCTTTTTGCAGCCATGAAATATATTTTAATTTTATGTTTATTATAAACACTTAAAGAAAATTTTTCAACATAACTGTATCTTATAAGTTATAACTGTAGAACACAAATGTTGTCAAAACAGAATTCTTTGTTGCCACACATATCTTTTTGTAGCAGTGCCACACATATCTTTTGTGTAAGTGGCATCATCGACATTCGTGCTTACTGTGAATTTCTGCGTATGTATTTATGAATTACAATGTTCGCGAACGAGAAGAGAGAAAGAATAACATTAAGTAAAACGAACTAAAAGAACAAATGAACAAAGAGAACAAAATGAACAGAAATCGAAGATCTAGTTCACTTGTTCAGTTGAGAGACCCGTTCAATTGAACAAGTTCAGAACGAAACGACCCAACTCTAATTGCTACTATAGGCTAGGTATACTAATTTTAGTTGATTTTAATTAAAGTTTAACTCTGTTTGCCTTCCGAAGTGTTACTTTTTACCTAAAAAAGAATGCACAATAAATTATTTCTTAGCAAAACCAGAGTTGTCGGGTGAATTTGTAACTAAAAATCTATAGAAAATAGTAGTAGAAATTTCTTTTGGACAGATGAAACTAATTTCGTCTCGTCTATTCACATACAAAATTTCGCGAAACACTGTTAAAACATTCTCACTTTATACAAGAAACATACTTGCTAACATATTTTGTCCACTATCTTGTGTTGAAAAGCAGTTTTTAATTGTAAAAAACGTGAGAAAATTATCAAAGAGTGGGAAAAATAATTTCATTTGCAAAGTATGAAAGCTTAACATGTAGCAAAGTTGAAGATTTCCAACTTGTGTATATCAGATGGTACTAGTGTCGCTCGATCTGCCGTTCTCCATAAAAATACGTGCAATCTGCTCGTGATGCATAAGATTGCGTTGAACGCATCTATATGAAGAAGTTGGTTGTGACGCGGCCATTATTGACATACGCTGGAATTTATGTATTTGTTAATGGATATATTTATTAATGGGATAGGATAATAAATTTTTACTTGTCTTACTTGCAGATGATTTATATAATGTTTGGTTGGTTGCTGTGCTGCCTGGCCAGAGAGATCGAGCCCAAATACCTAGCACAAGAATTCAAAGCATTTTAATTTTTTATCTTAAACCAGATTTACCAGCTCTGATTTCAAACAACCTATTTTAGATCCATTTAATTTTGGTACTCATCCTGTTTGTAAATATTACTATGCTGACGTGTAATAGTTTTTAAGCTTTGTCCGCCTCAGCAAGTATACATACATAACTACAAAGTATGCTTATCTTTTTTTAAAAACTCTCATTTCAAAATTCATTTCGAGCGTAACAACTTTTACCATGGTTCAACTATAATTGAGCCATGACTTTACACAAACACATATAGAACAAAAAATCAAATTAAAAAGACATTGACAGTAAACAAACTAGTAAAGTAATTTGTTTAGGAACTGTAAACACGCGATTGCAACGCACGAGTGCAATCGCTTATGATTTTTTGCGTTACAGAAAACAGAAATAAAAATATTTCTATTGTTTGTCATTTGTCACAACAAATGTAAGTAACACAACAAAGGCATGATACTGTGAATTTTTCGAAAAATGCATACTGCATACATATTTCCCGCTCAATTGAATCCCCTTATTAAAATTCACTTTCTTACAGATCTATTGCACAATTGAATTTGTTAATTAATTTCTAAAACAGCCTTGTTTACTAAGCTTATAATATGATCGTTCATAAGTATGTATGTATATTCAAATAAAGCGAGAAAACAACTCTTAATAGAAACAGCATCGAGAAGTTTGAATAGTAAACAAAAAATAATAATAAACGACAACTGACGCAGTCACGGTTGACATCTGTCAAGCTGTGAGATATTAGCTCAGTGACAAATAGTCACTCAATTCTTAACAATTTCTCAGTCAGGGATATTGAATTAAGGCAAATATTTGCAAGGTAAATAATTTATAAACAAATATTTGCTACTTGAAGCGAAACTTAGTTAAATTAGGCGAACAATCCAGATTATGTATGATATAAGCTGCGCAAGCGCCGTGACACTGGATCTGTGTATTACGTTGATACCCGTACATAATAATGTATGCAAATATGTACTTAGTTAGTGTTGGGTGAAACTATTTTTATTTTATTTATCACTATTCTAAATGACTGCGTAAAAGTGGTCTTGTTTCATTTTATTTTTTTTATTTATCGCACTGGTTTCAGATTTTCAAAATCAATGCTTCTTTTTAGACGCAGGCTCTAGAATTTCTGAACTCAACCCGCAATACGATAATGCATTCGATATATATCTTGAAATAGATAAACGTATGGATCAAGTTTTTAGTAAGAGAACAAAACTAGGGTTATGCCGAATTTCATAACGGGAAGTTATCTTCTAATACCTTCATAAAAATAAATAGTATATCAATACGTGGGTAGGAAATTCTTTAGACTAAATAAGAAAACAACATTTTTTCTGGCAATATTTCACTTTATTCATCAAGATAATCTCTTTTGATAGTGACACAATCAGTCAACGTTTCTCTACCATTTCAATACCTGTTTTGTAGTACGATGTTTCAAAGCCGTCAAAATATGCTTAATTTGCACGGATCTCGTTTTTGAGATTTTTGAATAGATAATAGTCGCTGGGGCCAAGATCTAGAGTATACGGTAGACGAGGCAGGAATTTGAATTTCAATTCATCCGATTTGTTACGAACGACTCATGACACGGTACATTGTCTTGGTGAAAGAGCAAACGTGGCACAAATTTGGAAAACAGCTTTCTCATACCCAAGCATTCGAGTCAAATATGATGCCTGCGTTATTTTGATATCTTCACGATGTCATCCATTTCACCCAACTTCATTTTACGATATTTTGGATCAGAATGTTTTGTATATTTTCTGGAGTAACTGTCTCTTTTGGATGACCAGAGCGTGGTACATCATCGGTGTCTGTCGACAGCCTTTAAATTCAACATACCAATAACAAATGCTTGATTTTGGAGGAGCGAGTCTCCATAACACTTTTCAAGCCATTGCTAAGCTTGAACGGTATTTTATCCTTTCAAAAGCAATGACAAATTAACAAAAGTTACTTCACTTAAATCACTGTAACAAATAAACGAAATAACATGAAATTTTGACAGGTAACATTTGAAGGTTTAAACTTTCAAATAAAAATATATTTTACCAAGGTGGTGCCATCTAGGCGTCAGTCCGAATACTTTTTTACACAAGTGGTAAGTTTGGTCCAAATCTGGGTTGGTTAAGCCAATTATGTACTTCTATCTGATTCAAGGCAAACTAGACCTTAAGTTTTTGAGATATCGTAATGAAATGTTTTGAGCGGATGTATTTTCAATACCGATTAGACATTTCACCAGAAGCTTTCGCAATAGAACGTGATTGCTTTTCTCAAAATAAATTTTGATTCCAGAATTTAAATTTTTAGAACTGGGACACTGCATCGTTATGTCCTTACAGAGTTTTACGCTTTATAACTTGATTACGTAGATATTTTTTCAATATTGTAAAGAATTTTCACTCCAAAATAATTTTGAATGCCAGAACATATGTACATATGTATTTTCAATAACATACAAATCGAGATGGTGTAATAACCAGCTAGAAGGGGGATTTGTATCCCGATTACAAAATGTTTAGGGTGCAATCGCGGCCACCGTGTTGTGACGGTAGCGTGCTCCGCCTACCACACCGTATGCCCTGGGTTCGACCCCGGGCAAAGCAACATCAAAATTTTAGAAATAGGGTTTTTAATTAGATGAAAATTTTTCTAAGCGGGGTCGCCCTTCGGCAGTGTTTGGCAAGCGCTCCGAGTGTATTTCTGCCATGAAAAGCTCTGAGTGAAAACTCATTTCCCTTGCAGATGCCGTTCGGAGTCGGCATAAAACATGTAGGTCCCGTCCGGCCAATTTTTAGGGAAAATCAAGAGGAGCACGACGCAAATTGGAAGAGAAGCTCGGCCTTAGATCTCTTCGGAGGTTATCGCGCCTTACATTTATTTTATTTATTTAACCGCAACTTTTAGTAAGTGTTTTTGTGTGCTAAGTAAGGCGAACATGCAAACGCAGAAAAATTGCATTCGAAAATGTTTATTTTCTCACACAGTGCTATCAAATTTTTAAATCTTTATAGCTTAGTATATAAACATTAACGATACTGCTAAAAATAGTTTTAAAAAAAAGTGAATAGAACTTAAAACACACATACCGACAACATTTTCGACTATTTCTTAATAAATATACTTACAGTATACATGCGAATGCATTTACTGTAAAAGACGACCCACTAACTTGTAATTCTTTGCCTGCTTTGAACTTCCCTGCAGTCAAAAGCCAAACTACTCAGTAAAAATTATAGTTTATTGATTAGACTTTTGTGGGCTTATTTATATTAGTTAGTGTTTGAATAGTTCATTGACTAGAATTTTGAGATTTTTAACACGAATAGAACTACTGCGCCATAAACTAGTATATTAACTAGTAGGATGCTGATGTATGTACCGACTAGTATATCAAAAGGCATTCAGCTGATGCCTGACCTTATTTAAAGACTGAGTAGTGTGCCCAAGCGAATGGTGGTCTTGCACAAATTAACAAGTATGTCAACTGGTTTGATGTATATGCAGAGACTGGCAATTAATATTTTGTAGGACATCGCCGTGTTAAAAATAAAATAAAAAAATAAATGTAAGGCGCGATAACCTCCGAAGAGGCCGAGCTTCTCTTCCAGTTTGCGTCGTGCTCCTTTCAATTTATCTTACAAGCTGGCGGGATGGGACCTACATGTTTTATGCCGACTCCGAACGGCATCTACAAGGCAGATGAGTTTTCACTGAGAGCTTTTCATGGCAAAAATACACTCGGAGTGCTTGCCAAACACTGCCGACCCCGTTTAGAAAAAATTTCTTCTAATTGAAACCCTTGTTTCTAAAATTTTGATGTTGCTTTTCCCGGGGCGTGAACCCATGATCTTCGATGTGGAAGGCGGAGCACGCTACCATCACACCACGGCAGACGCGTTTTAAAAATACAAGTTATAGAAAAGAGATAGAACTCGAACTAGTTGTAATTTTTGGCAAACTAGTTTCTTCTTGTATACAAGTAGTCGGTTTGACTGCAGCGTTACTGCCAGACAAATTAGTAAATGCTTGTGAATCTCAATTGTTCTCATTGGCTTTTTATTAACACTTTTGCGTCGACATTTGTATTGAGCAATGGGCAAGTTTGTCGGATCATTGATGTTTTTGAATGTATGTACATATATGTGTATATACAAATTCCCTGCAGTCAAAAGCCAAAGCAGTCAACAAACATTCTGGTTCACTGACTAGAATTTTGTGGCGTTATCCATAATAGCGATGCTAAACTAACTAGGGCATAAGGGCATCATTTACCTAACGCATGTTTTCTTATCATTTTAGCATTTGTTATTCCAGAATAATGAAGAACGGCAAGAATGGTCCCACTACCAATCATAGGACGTGGCACTTGATCTGTCGAAAGCTTTTGGCGCAGCCAACACCGCTCACTACTCCAAGACATAGAAGGCACAGCACTTCCCCTTTCTTCCAAAAATGGACCGCAAATTATCTAATATCAACTCAAATTCACCATTTTTCATGAAATGCTGCATATGAAGGTAAATATAATAAATGTACATTAGAATTGATTATACTAGATATTTGAAGCTTAAACGCTCTTCCATTATTCCTGAAAATCTAATCAAAAATCTATCTGGTTAAGTTTTAGACAGATAACTCCTAGGAATTTATGTTAAAAAGCTGCAACTAACTTTAGCACCTACTTTATTTTGATTCATTTTCATTGAGTCATTTTCTCTATGTCTATGCAAATTATAATAAAAGTTATAGCTGACGCAGCGATTGTACATAACCACTGTGGCCTATACGTACTTTATCGCTTTGTCCTAAAGGGCTACTGTTAATCATTTTTGAAGGTTTACACTAAAATGAAACATTTACATTACTGGTAGTTTCGAAAAAATTGGGAAACTTTATTTTAACAATGATCCCAAACGAATGTTATTTTTTTTTATTTATGGAGTAAGCGAAAGGATAAATTATGTTTTAAATAAACATATCTTTTAGCCCATAAGAAGATAATTATAAATGTAAATTAAACTGGCATTTAACTGTGTTGTTTTGATATGAATTTTCATATAAAGTTGTAAAAACTTGTGGATAAAATTATATAATAGCCAGATTTGCGAAATTAGAATAAATGAAATAACTACTCTTGCTTGAAACTATGGAGCAATAGTACAAGCTGTTGGTTGAAAACTACGTAATATTGGCTTGGCTGAACTTCATTAGTCCTCAATTCGAAATTTAGAGAAAAATTGGTAGGCTACGCATTAAAAGTATTTTTTCAAATGTTGTAATTTTTGCATTTGATCTGGACCTGCTCATTTAAGGTTCTAAGATTCATCATTTTAAATTAAGTAGTATACGTTTCTCGTAAAGGTGTGAGCTTTATAAAATATGTATGTATTCAAAATATTTTTACAACAAAACGTGAGCATGATTGCTTACCGATTTGCCTTATGTCCACCTCCTCTTTATACTCGTACTACCGTCCATACCAAAAAGGCACTAAAGTTCACTTACTGTTTTTAGGAATTTTGGTGGAACTACATTTCTGCAACACCAATTTACCCATTAGCTTAAAAATGTATCATTGAAAATTCAAATTTAAAGACAATACAAGCTATACAATTTTCTTTGTATTTTATATTTTAAATTTCCCAACCAAGAGAGCAGTACAAAATAAATATTACTGCTTTTATTCTCTTAAATTGGGTTATACATAGTATTGTTATATTTTAATATTAAACCAACGTTATAAAAAAAATTTATGTTATAATCATTTCAAAGCATAAAAGCAGTTTAAATCAAAATATTCTATAAAAAAAGACTAAACAAGTAAGGACGGGACTGCGTTCGGCTGCACCTCACCTCATACCTTTCATGAATGGAGCTGAGGAATAAAATAAATAAATAAATGTAACGCGCTAACCTCCGGAGAGATCTTAGGCCGAGCTTCTCTTCCAATTTGCGTCGTGCTCATTTAATCTTTCCTACAAATTGGCGGGACGGGACCTACTTGTTTTATGCCGACTCCGAACGGCATCTGCAAGGCAGATTATTTTTCACTGAGAGCTTTTAATGGCAGAAATACACTCGGAGTGCTTGCCAAACACTTCCGAGGGGCGACCCCGCTTAAAAAATTGTCTTCTAATTGAAAAACCTTGTTTCTAAAATTTTGATGTTGCTTTGCCCGGCGCGTGAACCCAGGATCTTCGGTGTGATAGGCGGATCACGCTACCATCACATCACGGCGGCCGCCAGGAGCTGAGGAATAATCCGATGAAATTTGACAAGTTCATAAAATCTGAACAATCAGATTTATGAGATAAATATTATATATTTAACCGATCTTGGCCATTTTTTCAGGCAACAACGTATTCCATATACATACGTACGTATCTGATAAAATTGCAAGCTTCAAGGTATTTAAATCAGGGATAAATTGCGAAAAACTTCTTGTGTAAATTATCAGGACTCGAGTACATGATTTTATGTTAACATTCAATAACTCACATGGCACAGTTACTTTTCAAACTTTTTTCTCACGCTTAAACCTTTTTTGAAGTGTTCTAAAGTCAGTGTTCATTGAGAACGTATCAAAAAAAAACTTTAAAAAGTGTACTGCACCTTGGTATTAATGAATGTTAACATAAAATGATGTACTCGAATACTTTGTATTTCCGAAAAGTTGAAATCCCCCAGAACACTGTTACGCTTTATAAGAGAAGTGGAATAACTTGTATTCGTTAGGGCTTTCACGCATATATTGTTACAGCTAATTACGAAATAAAAAAATATAAAAAAATCAAAACGTAGCAAAGTAAAATTTTTAAATAAACCTTGAATAATTTTTAAATATGTTTTTTTTTATTTATGTCAACCAAAAATTATAAAAAAAATTATCAGATTATTGCTCAGCTCCATTCATGGAAGGTATAACGTCTCCGGCACAGCCGAAAAAAATCCGTCCTTACGTGTTTTAGTTAGTAACAAACATTTACTTAAAGCAATCTTGATGCAGTTAAGCTCACTCGACACACAAAAAATTCCTGTACTCTGATTCACTACGCTGCACAGTGGCATTTTTGCATGATTTAGACGCGAAAAATTAATAACTCGCTGAAAAATGAATATATGAATATATTTCATTCAAACCAAGTTTATATGTTTGTATACCTTACCCCTCTTCAGTGAGGATAGGCGAAGGGGGGTGGGGGATTTGGGGGTTGGACCCTCTCCAAAAATTTTGAATTTACCCCCAAACAAAAACTTTCGTATAGCCTTATCTTGTTCTTTTGTTCACAATTGAACATAGATTTAGATTAGATTAGATTTATTCATTTTGTTTCAATAAGTTTTTTACATATATGTATAAAATAGGAACTTAAATTAATAAAATTAGTAATAAATGAAAGAAAAAGTAATGCATTCAGTTAAATGGTATGCAATTTTAGTGTTGAATACCTATATTTAAATTTCTTATCTTCTTCAAACCATGAAGCAAACTTTCCAAGAAAATTAACTTTGTTGTAATTCACTTGAATCCATTTCATACAAAGTTTGATAAAAAAAATTCGAACTTTACTGCAAGCATTCATCATACAATCCCTCGTCTCTATTCACTTCCTTCCTAAAACAGTACACACGTGGTCTAAAACCGCTTTATCCTTTTGCTTTTGGCCACGTTCTGCAACCCACACCTCATACAACTCCCTCTTTGTGATCGTCATTATATCAAAAGGGGAGACGTACGGGGATGAAGAACCATTTGAGTTAAATGCCATATATTGAGTTATTGTAGAAATTCAAAAATTATTGTGATACAGCGTGGTTCAAACTTTTGGCAGACTTTTCTTTTCACGGTTTTACATATTTTCAGCACCAAAATAATACATATTAAAAAACTCATAATTTCGTAAAAAATACTCAACAAAAAAACTTTTGAACACTTGCAAAATAATACAATTACGTGTAGATTTTAAATAACCAAAAAATATTTTAGCTTTTGTTTCACCACAAAGTTTTATTTAATTTTAAACCACGCGTTATTTCACTTCTGTAAATTGTACTACTTAGCGCGTCATCAACAACTCACAGTTTGACAGCAGATTATTCAATGAAGAACAATAATTATAAGAAATGGTAATTACCGTTATATACTGTTGACATTTTAAAAACAAACCGCATTCAAATTAAAAAAAACAAGTAAGGACGGGACTATCTTCGGCTGTGCCGAAGGCTTCATACCTTTCATGAATGGGCTGAACAATAATCTTATCCCATTCGTAACGTCCAAATAATCGGCTTTATAAGATAAAATATATATAGTGAACAGATGTACATGCCTAAGCGATTTTTTTTAAGATAAAAATATATAAAAAATTTTGTATATTTTTTTTTTTTTTTTTTTTTTTTCAGTTCTTTTCGACCTTTCAATATTTTTTAAAAGTATTAAATTTTTCGATGACTCAAAGGTTTCACCGCCCATAAATTACAACCAAATATTTTGTTATAATATAATCTTTCAAATAAATATACTTGTTTTATAAATGATTTAATCGAATTATTCTCGACCTCAATCTAAGATCATCCTCAGGACTGAAAAGGTTACAAAACAATTAAAAACATTAAAAAAGTGCATTTTATGTTACATCCTATAACACAATTTACAGTTTGGCTGTGCATGATCGACTAATTTTAAAAGATTACATATTAAACGAATATATAACAATATAATGTAAACAAATAAAATACGTAAATATAAACAAATTTTGACAAAAACAATCATGTACAATTTCTCCAAACGGTACGTCGCGCTCAGCATACATATATCAGATACAGGTAAACTGTTGTTGTCTAAAATTATAATACGAATATTGTGGGACATAAAATAACTCAATTACTCTCAAAGCGCTTTTTGTTTCTTGCTTATTAGTGCCTATAGGCCGATAGCACAAATTTTCCGTGTCTGTTTTTTTTTTTTTTAAAATTTATCCGTTTGTCGCTCTCTATATTGATAATATGAAGCATTTCAAGTATGTATCTCTTGTTATATTGCTTCTCTGTTGCAAAATCTACATGTCTAAATCTGGACAATGTCCGTAGCGCTGCTAATGAGTTGTTAAGGCTGTTTGTTATCGTCAAATATTTCTGTTTTTCTATTCGAACTTGTGTCCGGAAGGAAATCCTTGTCTAAGCTTAGATTTAGTTGTGTCCCCACTATACTTTGGTTGCCGAAGTGGCCGTCACACATTGCATGAATTTGCGTATATTACGTTGGCTTTCATCGTATTTTCAATCCTGCTTCTTCATGTTGCTGTATATTGTCGTAGAGTGTGTCGTACGTGAAAGCTATTTGGAACTTTTTGTCCGGTCATACATATTTGAGTTCTTCAGTTCTGGTTTGACAAGCCTGAATGTATGTGGCTCTCTTGAATATTATTGGATCCTGCTGATCTAAGTAGTATTCTGTTTAGGGTAAAAAGCTCTTATTAGCTATTGATTAAGATAGGGAAATCGTTGTCTGTTAATATTGCTTGATCAGGGCAACATTTTCTTCATGGTAACTGCGTCGCTAATAGATAGAACTTTTCTGGACAAAGGTTCTTTGCCGTTTTTTACTATGATTATTCTTCATGCTTTGGAATAAAAGTTTATTAATCTCCAGACGCAGTGGTTTTTGTTACTTTGAATGTAAGTTTTATTGTTCTGTCTATTTACCATCGTATCTAAGAATGTAAGTTTCCGTTAACTTATATCTCTGACGTGAAATTTGATAGACTTCATTGTAGCTTTTTAGAGTGGCCACCGTTTCTTCGACTTATCTGTTTGTGATAGCCATAGGGTATAACATATAGCTAAATCAGTGCGATGAATTGTGGACACACATGAATACATAGAATTAGGTGTAGAGGTGAAACAAAAACACATATTTCAGTTACATTGAGATATATACACCAATCTCTATGATTTTTCAGACAATAATATTATGCTATCGTTGAAATTTGAAGCCTCTAGCTCTAAATTGGGGCAGTAATTACGAAAAGCTTCTTATCTGAACAATCGTTGTGGGGGATATATACTATTATACGACCGATCTCTCCATTTTTTTGACAGCAATATGTGCAATATACGAAAGCATATGGTGAAGTTTGAAGCTTCAATCTGATAAATTGAGGAATATATGACAAAAATCGTCTTTTCTGAAAAAATCGGTTGTATGGAGTATATGTTCTATATTGGTACTGATCCAGCCGTTCCGACAAATGTCTATTGGACACCTGAGTAGATCCGACTCACCAAATTTTATTACGAATATCTCAAAAATTGAGGGACTAGTTTTGCATTCAAACAGACAGACGGACGACGGACAGACGGACATGGTTAAATCAACTCAGCTCTTCATCCTGATTATTTCGGTAGACTTAATTAATGGGTCTATATATTTTCCTTTAAGACTTACATTTTGGGATTCGTGACCAAATTAATATACTATTTCATTTCATGAAAGGTATAAAAAATGACTGAAATTTTTTGTTTTTCGCTTCTAAACCAAGCAAAAATTCCAGTGTGCGCTGGCGCCTTGCAGTGTTGCCATTTTGGTGCTTTTGAAGTCTGTTAGCCCTTTGTTTGCGTTTACTCAAAAATTCCGGTTTTAGCACCTAGCTCTTTTTTGGACCTCTTTAAAATGTTGCCCCTTTTTGGCTCAAAATCTATTTCGGCAATACGTGTTGTGAATTTGTAATGTATTTATGTGTGTCGAAGTTTTATTTTATTTGTTTAGTTTATGTTTGATATGGCAACTCGGTACTCTATTGATAACAAAAACATCAATCGATAAACTGTGTCATGAGGTTGTATATTACTTTCCAGCTGTGCAACAGCATATGTCACCTTCTAAGAGTTTCGACGCTTTAACTTCTGATTATAATACATTTTTGTCTCCCGTACCTCATTTCATTATACCGTTTGATTGAATATATACGAATAAAAAAGAAGAAAATGTATAGACGAATTTATTGCAGAAAGATGCGTAATACATGTCGCGACTCATAATGAATTTGCTCTAAGGCAACGATTGCCGCACAATATAGAAACATATCTATCTCCAAAATTGGAAAAATGTGACTCAACATTAAGTTTTTGGTTTGAGTTTAAACAGTATAACAGTATATTCCCTTATCGATTTTGTGCTTAATTCTGTGTGCTGCCACTAAGTAATGCTCTGTTGCAAGAACGTGTTTCAACACGAGTTTGATTGAAAGCAAACACAGAAACAAAATGATTAGTTATGTTGAATTCGCTTCGACAATAAGAGTGGTCTTAAACGGCTGAATAAATGCTGTCATGACTTTGAAATAAACAGCGATCTCTTAAAATTAGTGACAAAAAAATATTTATGAGTGTAGCAATAATAATCATTGTGGATAAAACACGTGTGATATCTTATCCGTCAACTGCCTGGCAGGATGTTCAATATGGCTAATTTTTAGCGTTTTGACAGGGTGTTCATAGGGCGGTGCATAGAGCGGGTATCTGCAGCGGGTGATAGAAAGAGATACAGAATGATACATTCTATTGTAATTTTGACGTCTATGCAGAAGTTATCACACATTGTCTTATCCACAATGATAATAATAATTCATCTTCTGAGGACGAAATCATAGATTTTGAAGTCTAAGCCTTTCACATATATCTCGTCCAACATATGTTTGAATATCGCACATGTGTATTTAATGATAATTCGTACACCCGTACGACGTTTAAAAATTTAATAAATAAAATTGGACAATTTAAATTAATTGTCTTCGGCCAACATTTGCGAGTCGTATTTTGGCGAACCTATAGCACGGCTATATCGTCATTGTAGCAGTGTTGAAAAATACTTCTTACTTTTTAACGATACACTTACCGCCAAATGGCAAAACAAAAGTTAAACAAACACGTATTTTTGTTATTAAAATATATCAAATGACCTATAAAACAGTATTATTTATGTACCTCTCTTGCACCTATTTTTTTTGTGAGTTTACTGTACCTTTTTTATAACTTTGTTAAGTTTATTCGAAATAAAGTGAAAACTACATTGAAAATATACAAATACTTCTAGCTCTTTTTGCAACGGGTTTTGGATTTTCTTGAATAAATTTAGCTCTTCTAGCCCTTTTTTCTCGATTCAAGGCCCAAAGATAATTTTTTTCTGGCAACAATGGCGCCTTGCCAATAATATCTGCACACAATTTCAAATTTCGAGGAAAGGTATTGTTCTCGTGAAAAAGTGTAGACATGTTTGTTTGCTCTTTGTTTTAATTTTGTAGCAAATTTGTGTCATTTAGCTTTATAAATAAAACTGATTATTAAAAAATATAGGTTCTACACGTTTTGGACGATTGCAATTTGTGGCGACACAGATTATCGTATATTTGCCCATATACAAACATCACAAACAAACTGTCCTTGCTGCTGTGAATATTCAGATGAGGCAATTGATGGTATACCACTGTGGTGTAGAGAAAAAAACGGGTAGGCAAGTGATACAAAGTATAATCGTGAGCTGTGACCCACAAAAAAACATGCTCCTGAAAAACATTTACGCAACCAAGTGCTTCCACTTTTCTGCCTCTACCTTCAAAACTGTAAGGGCTACATCGAATTTGAAGCTCCAGGTATTTTTAGTCCCTGATAGGCTATTGTAGTGCATAATCCAAATTTCAATACTCAGTTGCCTCAAAACGCTATAAGCAAAAAACTGTCAATTTCGAAAATGACAAAATAAAAGTATCGCTACTTTGATTGGTGATAGTTTTTGAGTATTGGAGGGGCACATTAATTTTGCTCATACTTTTAGAATCTCCGTCTCAAAGACAACATTCAGTTAAATTCCATAGCGTTCAGCGATGCCTCAAATTTTATCGAAAAAATTCAAAAAAAATAGGGTATCGCTTGAAAAGTGTAAAAATCGACGTTTTTACGTTTCGAAGTTCTGCAAAAACTTACTATCAACTTTCTTGATTTTTAAAATCATCAGATCGCATAGTCAAAAGGTCAAACTTAATGTCCCTGTACTTTTTTCTGGCCTTAAGTTTTTTGCCCGTGTGTAAAACCCAAGTATCCAAAAAAGGAAAGTTTTTGGGATTTGCCCATATCTATTCTCTGTAATAAAAATTAAATTTTCGCATTCTGCGGTAAATGCACGTCTATTGATACGCTCTTGAAAATGTTTATAAAAATAGGTGACACACCGTCTCGTTAAACATTACCAAGTTTAAAGTTAAAACCGGATAAAATCTAAAAAAGGAGTTAAATGAACGATTTCCAATTCAACGCAAAAATGCTTGAAAAGTTGTATGAACCGATGAATAATTTAAAAATTTAGCAAGCATTTTGAACTGCGTAGCAACAAATTAAAAGTTCAAAACCAGAACTCTGACAAGTTGACACAATTCCCTTTTATCAAGTCTTTGCATTCAGGTATTTTATGTAGGGGTTCATAATAATCACATGATATTTCGATTTTATCTACATCTTTGTTTGTGAGTACCACTTGCACAAATTTGTATATTGATTCTTTATTATACTCAGCTGAGCGAGCTCACAGAGTATATTAACTTTGTTCGCTTAACGGTACTCCGTAAGGGCATAAACTAATCGAGATAGATATAGACTCCTATATATCAAAATGATCTGGGTGAAAAAGAAATTCATTTAGTCATGTCCGTATGTCCGTCCGTCTGCAAACACGATAACTTGAGTAAATTTTGAGGTATCTTGATGAAATTTGGTATGTATGTAGGTTCCTTGGCGCTCATCTCAGATCGCTATCAAAATGAACGAAATCGGACTACAACCACGCCACTTTTTCGATATCGAAAATTTCGAAAAACCGAAAAAGTGCGATAATTCATTACCAAAGACGGATAAAGCGATAAAACTTGGTAGGTGCGTTGACCTTATGACGCAAAATAGAAAATTAGTAAACTTTTGGACAATGGCCGTGGCACCGCCCGCTTTTAAAAGAAGGCAATTTAAAAGTTTTTCAAGCTGTAATTCGCAGTCGTTGAAGATATCATGATGAAGTTTGGCAAGCACGTTACTCCTATTACTATATGTATGCTAAATGCTAATGATATGGTGCAACAAAATACAAAAATAAAACAAAATTTCAAAATGGGCGTGGCTCCGCCCTTTTTCATTAATTCGTCTAGAATACTTTTAAGGCCATACGTCGAACAAAAATTTACCAATCCTTGTGAAATTTGGTAAGTGCATAGATTCTATGACGATAACTGTTTTCTGTGAATATGGGCGAAATCGGTTGAAGCCACGCCCAGTTTTTTACACAGTCGACCGTCTGTCCTTCCGCTCGGCCGTTAACACGATAACTTGAGCAAAAACCGATATATCTTAACTAAACTTAGTTCACGTACTTACCTGAACTCACTTTATCTTGGTATAAAATATGGCCGAAATCCGACTATGACCACGCCCACTTTTCCGATATCGAAAATTACGAAAAATGAAAAAATGCCATAATTCTGTAGCAAATATGAAAAAAGAGATGAAACATGGTAATTGGATTGGCTTATTGACGCAAAATATAACTTAGAAAAAACTTGTAAAATGGCTGTGACAACTACCATATTAAGTAGAAGAAAATGCAAAGTTCTGCAGGGCGAAATCAAAAGCCCTTGGAATCTTGGCAGGAACACTGTTCGTGGTATGACATATATAAATAAATTAGCGGTACCCGACAGAGTATGTACAAATTTTGGTCGATATCTCGAAAACGCCTTCACATATACAACTAAGGGCTACTCCCTTTAAAACCCTCATTAATACTTTTAATTTGATACACATATCGTACAAACACATTCTAGAATCACCCCTGGTCCACCCTTATTGCGATATCTCGAAAAGGCGTCCACCTATAGAACTAAGGCCCACTACGTTTTAAATAATCATTAACACCTTTCATTTGATACACATGTCATACAAACACATTCCAGGGTTACCCTAGGTTTATTTTGCTAAATGGTGATTTTTCCTTATTTTGTCTCCAAAGCTCTCAGCTGAGTATGTAATGTTCGGTTACACCCGAACTTAGCCTTCCTGACTTGTTTTTGTTTTACCTTCAACATAAATGGACTATACACATGTAGGTACACAACAATAGTGGACATCATAAAAATAAAAGAGCTAACTATTTACACCGGAATTTTCTTTTATCTGAAAATAAAGCCTTTAGCTATATTAGACCTAAAACAATTTGCTTCAGAGTTAAAAAATGTTGAAAGATTTACCCATAGACCTACGGAAAACTTTGGATTATATGCCCGAAAATGACTTCGAAATTGGTTAATGAAAGAAAATATGTATTTGGTTGTTTTAGGATTCGAAAATGAGCAGGCAATTTTGTTTCGATGTGGAAAACTAAGCTTAATCTATAAACTAAAATGCCAGATTAGCAATCAAGTAAGAACTGTCCTTTCTACACAATTTGGTCGATATGAATTATGCGGCAATAATAAAGAAAAACATATTTCACTCTTAAATCAGAATTTTAAACTGATCACTTTTTACACATAATGCGCCACTCAGCTGCTTATTTAATAAACTGTACAAATATTAAAATTTCATAATTTAACATAGTATACATTTTTGTTATACCTTCTCGTGAAGTGCTTGCTTAGAAACACCAAAATATATTTTTTTTCTGGACCGCGAAGTTAATTTATGTTGCCTGAATAACAACCAAATTTTATCGGTGCTGGAGAATTTAATGAACTTGTTGATCCGCAGAGCTTTCTACGTCGTGCGCGCTTTAAAGTTTAAACAAGTACTGCACAACGATGAGAATTGCAAAAGGCAAGACAGCCAAAAATTAAGCAACATATCTATAAACACAAACAAAAATATCATTAACAATAAAAAACAAAAAGCACACATGCTAAGAGCATCAAGAGCTGACAGCACCAACATGTTACTGTTGATCGACGACAATATCGTTAGCTTTAACTGTCGCAACAACAACAATACAATAACTAAATATAGCAAAAAAAGAATTTTGGCCATGTAGTGGCATTGTTGTTTTTTCCTTATATAGCCTACCACCCCTCTAAGACAAACCGCACATACGGCCTAGGCAGATCCCAAAGTGAGTATTAAAAAGCGATCATGAAAATAGATATGTACATATGTAGATATGTCTTCTGATTATATTGGTTTTATTGTAAGCGGGGTTGTTGTTGAGCTTGATAAAATGAGTATCACTTTTGCGTTATGTATGTATGTAGGTGTAGCAATTTCTGTCTTTCACACGGGTGGGGTTATCAAAAGAGCAGGAACATAAGCCAATCACTTGGATTGGATAAAGTAGCGGTTTTTTTACACGCACATACATATGCGCTTAAACTTTATATGGCTGCTAAGTAGATAAATTTGTCTTCACTTATGAATTGTTGCACATAAAAATTAGTACTAAAATGGTGAGTCTCCACTATTTTTGCATACACCACTACGCAAACGCAGAGTAAAAACAAGTAAGGACGGGACAGCCGAAGACCTCATACATTTCATGAAGCTATACTGAACAATAATGTGCTGAAATTTCAAAAATCATAATATCTGAACATTCAGTTGAAGTGATATATATATATTATATATGTAGAGAAATATATATTATATATACAGAGGAAGAAATTACATTAAACCTCTTATCTGAATATTATACTGATACATGACCGATCTTGAAATTTTTTTAGACAAAATGTGTGTCAAAAACCCTATGGGAGATACATATGTATATGGTATAGTGAGTGGTTGATCCAGTGGGTTCTGACAATTTGTCAATCGGACACCCAAATATAACAACTGACCAAGATAATCAAGATATCTCAAAAACTGAGGACCATTTTGCGTTCAAACAGACAGACGGACATGGCTAAATCACTCAGCTCTTCATCCTGATCATTTCGGTAGACTTATTGATGGGGTTCTATCTCTTCTCCTTTAAGGAACTTTAATTTAAAATTGAGACTCGTAACAAACTTAATATACCATTTCATTTTCGCTAAAGGCATAATAAAAAAGGCCAGTAGTTGAATGTATGTAGTGGGTAGTAGACTTTAAATATTGATAATATCGTACACCTAGTTCAAATCAAGCGATCAACTAAAAGAATCACAATATCAGAAAACGCGAGAAACTCATTGCTTTCCCCATAGCGCCAATATAATTTTTACTTTTTTAAAGTCTTTTCTCCCTTATTAATAGAGGCATTCTCAATCTACTGAGTACATAGTTCGGTAGTTATTGCATTCGGAAGCCCGCTGATACTCATAATTTCGAAATTTCAGATTTTTTTAGTTAGTTCCCTATTGGCTAGGGTGTAGATATTAGATCTTTCGAAATCGATCTTGTTCAATGCTTGTAGCATTGCCAAGGTCAAATGTGTTACATAGGATATACACATACCATATGTAGAATGTGTTGTGGCTTTTACATATTCCGTACCATGTGTAGACCTATGATCTTCAAAATGAGAGAGCTGAATATGATAAAGTGTTAATTAATACGCAAGTATAGTATACATAAGTTGGTAAAATTGCCCACATCGAACTAAAAAAATGTTTCTTATGTGTAACAATCCGGCGCCAAACTGTTTTGTTTAATTTTTACATAAAACTACATAAATAAATTTTAGGTTTTATTGTTTTCACAAGTATTTATTTTGCATCGCCTGTCTATAGCTATTGAAACAAATGCCCGTCTAAATTTTAGACACTAAAATTATTAGAGCTTACGATTTCTCGAACTTGTTCGAGAAGAGATTTCTCGCGAGTCTCGCCTTCTCCGAGGGGTTCTCCAATCTCGAATGACTAGTAAGGCTCGCGAGCTTCTCGACATTCAATTTAATCGATTCATCGGCTGTTTTATATAGAGCTTATGATTTCTTCTGGAGCACAGGCGAAATTTTACAAAACACAACTAAAAACACCGAAATGTATAGAATACTGCCAATGCAGCGACTGAATTGAAAGTCGAGAAGCTCACGAGTATTACGAGTATGTCGAGATTCGAAAATCTCGCACGAGAATGAAAGTCGAGAACTCGCTAGTCATTACGAGTATTTCGAGATCGGAATTTCGCGAGAAGCCTTGTTCTCTGATGATCTCGTTTCATAAAATATGTGAACAAATTGTATGTATCAATAATATGAGTTAAATGTCGTTGAAAGCATATAATCACATTAAAAAAAACCAAGTGTATAAATACTGATCCATACAGCACTAGTTTATGTCGAGAATAGCTCGCGAGATTACGAGATGCAACTTCGAGACCGAAAATCTCGCGAGACGTCGAGTTCTCGATGATGGGTTCTCGCAAAATCTTCCCTTGTTGCGAGAAGAATGTCGTAAGCTCTCAAAATTATACAGAAGAATCACTTCAGCCATATGTGTTCTTTCACCTGAGTTGAAAGCTCAGAAATAAAGTGCTTAGCGGCTAAAAAAAATACATGTTCCGATTGTGACGCCAACATGCTGTCAAAAGATAAGGTGATCCTGTGAGTTGTATCGACGTGCAGTATGTTCTCTTTACGTAAGAGGGTTGTCAAAATTAAAAAATTTGAAAAAAATTGCGCGTACGTAGTAATTGTCAATAGCAAAGACGAACACCACACCTTGGGTAGAGAAGCTCGGCCTGCATCTCCTCCGAGGTAACAATTACTTATTAGTATTAGTTATGGAGTAAAATACGGTCACTCTGAGTTGGGAGTAACCTGTTTGAGAGGGCTAATTTTGGTTTTTCTCGAAGTAATACTCTATCCCACTCATATTTGTGTGTTAGATGAAAACATAGATGTTTTTCTTTTTTAATGTGCACATAAAACATAGATCTCTGATTCACAATTTACAATATGAATACATATACATGACAGGCTTTAACACTTATCTAAATGGTATTAATTTCATTTATCTGAAAATTCTGATCTGCAATAAATGCATTAGGACGCATCAAAATCTCAATCTAATGAATGGTGATCACCACAGTGTGATACTGTATCATAGGGAATGTCAACTTAATTGATAACACTTGGCGTGTTATGGAGTGAAGGAATTTACAAGTGATACGGACTATCAAAATGCTTTGATTGAGGGAATATCCGTTCAGTAAAACGTCTAGATATAATAAATTCACTCACGGATTTCACGATTGGCGAACGTAATTGCTTTGGCAGAGATGATTGTGCTGAGAATCTTCCCTGAAAGAAATAAATCAGCGGGTGTGCTCGCCCAATCTGCTACATTTTCATGAATGCTATCGATAACCTTCAGTATAGAGCTCTAGTCTGTACCCCTCATACAAAATGGAAAGCTGCTTCAACATAAACTCAACATCGCATAGATAGTTTGAAATGGATTTAAAAGACAACGCAATAAATAATCGATGTTTTCAGATAGTTTTCTGGGTCAACTTCTTAGGTGAAAGGTGAGTTGAGTTTAGTGTGATGGCGATGTAGAAGATACTGCCGCGAAATTCTATGGGGAGTGTTATGTCGATATTGATAGTCCTTACCGATATATATCATTTACGTTACGGTAACAAGTACTACTACCATACCGCCCCCCCTCACGAGAACTTGTTGTACACAGAGCGTCGACTGCTAAAGAAACATAATTCGCAAGGGTCGGTGAGGTTGACAAAGAAGTTGGAAGCTATAATTTGCGCTGGTATGGGCTGGCAATACAATCTCTTCAATCCAGGTTGAGTCAGTGTGCAGTAGTTAGGAAGCCGAAAACCATTTTATATGACAATGTTCAACTACACGTTGCCAATAACAAATAGAAGCGAAAGGACAAAGTTGGAAACCTCTCATGACTCCATTCCAAAACCAGCAAAGATAGGTTGTTTCTGTTGTATCTGATGTATCTGTGATACAAACTGCCACTTGGCTAGAAGAGTTCTCCACGTACCCAAGCGGTTCGTAGCACAACTCTATCCATACAAAATTTAAGCGCAAACGTATATGCGCGTCAAACAAAATTTTAAAAGTCCATAGTATCTCTATAATGTTTATTTTACTTGGTTTTACATGTTAGAAAAAAAGCGTGTCGAAAAGAAAACGCTTGAGTTGACACGGAATGACCCACATACACCTGAATTTCCAGCGGTAACGAAGTGAAACCTTGAACACGTGTACATGTAAGAAACTGTGTGAACATGTTCTTCTCTGCAAACTGACGGCATAATTAAAAATACATATATTTTATTAACACAGAACTAGTTAAGTAAAATATAATTCGATGGAAAAGTTTACGCAGCAGCAACTCATTTCTGTACCAGAGGAAATAATCCTAATTTCGGCAGTAACTGCTAATGCTATACTGAGCAAATGCAATTTTATGAGGCTTAGAGCCGGTTTTCAGTGATTGTGTTAAGCTAAGCTTAACCTAGTTTGTTAAAACTTTCGTAAAATTCAAACTTCAGTTAAACTCAAGAGCAGTTTTTTAGTGACAGTTTAAGGCCGCCTTTGGGGTAAGCTTTTTTGTACGGCAACATTGCTGTCTTATTATCTATATACTTTGTACAAAACACATGGAAAAGATATTTTCTCCACCCTTGGATAAATATAGTCTAGTTCTGAAGTTGATATCCAACATCATTTTCTAATCGTTCTAAGCCTGATAGTTCTCAAGTTGATATCAACATCATTCTCCACCACCATCCCTTTGAGAAGTTTTGTAAAATTTATAGTCCTCGAGCTGACATCCAACGTGATTCTCACATTATTCCAACATTTGAAAGATTTTGGGAAATGTATAGTTCTCAAATGAATATCTAGCACATTTCTGCAGTCGATATCCTCCATTGGATATCGAGTTGAGGTGGAGTGAGTTGGAAACAAATCTTCTACTAGGGGTACCACCAAAGCCAACAGCTGTTTATTGAGAGAAACAAACACCTGGTTGGTATGCAGTAATGAAGGGTTATAATTCAAAATAAATTATACATGTTAATTTTATTTTCGTGAAATATTTTAGTATTGGATCTTACATTTGAGTGCATTAGAAAACTCCGCTTGAGTACAGTTGGGAGCTATTTTTCTTTTTACAAAATTTCTTCACTTAAGTACAGAATTGTTTTGTCTTTCTGCTGATAGCGCTATGATTCTCAAGTTGAGCACTGTTTCGAAAACTCTGAGATTCTAGAATTATGCTAGTTATCAACATGATTATCATGGTGACTAAAGCCCAAATATCGCCTGTTGCGTATATATGGCCCAATAACTGATAGATTATACTAGAGCTTTTACACTTTCTAACTCAGCTAAACTTCAGTATACTGAAAACTGCAAGAATAAGTTTAAGCGAGTAAACTGACGAACTGAGTTGAACTTGTACTGAGAAATCCGGCGCAGGTTAAATATATGTTGACGGGCGGCCGTGACAGACGCCTATTCAGGTAGGCTGTGACGACACGCTGTATGTGCCGTTTTATCTAAATGCGTGCAGCTATTGGCAATCTAAGGATGTACATCATCACACAGCGTTCTACACAACACAGATTACGGTCCTGCCAAACAGGAAATGAAGTAGACATGCACATCCTCCTCAACTATGTTGGTACATACGGCAGGTTCGCTTATAATACCTTCTGGGGTGTACCATCTTTATCCAGTCGCACACATGGCATAGCCACGCAGTCGCTGGGAGTTGGTTCGTTAGTCATCACTTATATCTTTGAACCAGTTAATTCAATTTCCACTTTGTGACTTAGAATATAAAAGTTACCTCTGCAAAAATAACATACGAAATCCTCTGACGATGATATACGTGAGCGCGTTTAGGAATGGGTATCATCACAATATGCCAGTACATCTTTTTTCTCTTGTCAGATTTTCCTTAAAGAACAAAAATAGTAATTGAATAACAAATATGAATAGATACCAGTTTCACCCGGAACTAATGGAAACACATGAATGAAAGATTGAGTTTTCCTTTTCAGACAGAGCCACTTGCTTCATTAAGACGACATCTGTCATCTGGACCAAAAAACTATTATACGATTTTAGAAACATAGAATTTGTTTAAAACGATAGCACCCGTTACGTCTATAACTATAAGACAATCAAAATACAATGTATGCGCAACACTCATAGATGTTGCACCTAATTATTCTCATGTAACCCTCTGTGTGTGACAATTTCGTGTGAAACCATGAAATAACGGTTTCGTTCTTTAAATATATAGATTTTTAAAGAGCTATGTGAACCCTAAGTATGTATGCTTTTGTATGCTCGACTAGACCTACACCTTTATGCGTGTCTCTCAAAACAATGTATGTTTGTAGTATGTATTTTTCCAGTGAAGAAAATCTCAGACCATAAGTAATAAGTTGTATGAGAGAAGAGAGATATACTCCGCACAGTTGTTTGTCGAGGAATCCCCATTGAGTAATTACTAAACTAGTGTGTCAGTGTCTCTTGGCTAAGTTGCAAAGTCAAGGGTGGCACGTCCTTACATGTGTCATGTAGCAATAGCCAGTCGAGCACTATATAGCCTTCTTACACTACAAGAAAACAGATTGAATATTCCTCAGCGATACAGTGTCCTACAAATTACTCAATTTGCTCTTTTGTCATGCTATGATTGTATGGTTTTTGATTGACATCCTATTTTAAGGTATGATATGTCGCTAACACTAAATTTTTTATAAAGCACACATGCAATTTTTAAATAATGAACGGAATATATTAGCGTCGATCGAAACATGTGAATATTTTCATACTTTTGCTTTAAAAGACATATAAAACCAGTCTAGTTAACAAATATCGACAGACCATTTGTACGTTTGCCATGTATTGTTTGTGATGTGGACTAGATTTGATTTTTGTTTTTTGTTGTTGTTTTGCATGAAATATATATTACGTTTATCGAGTTTATTTGTATCATACACACAATTTATCAAGTGTTTCACAGCTACTTCAGATAATATCGCTAAAGAATATTTTGTGACTTATTTTTATATATAGATGATGGGTAAATAGTATACAGACACATACACAAGACATTTTTTGTGGTTTTGATGTTTTGGTGCGATGCTATGTGTGATTTTGCGCTTGTCAAGTCACATTATATATATGATACTTTTCTATGATTTTGTTAATGATAAGCTTTAACTTGTTGTTTGTTTGCCTTCCGAATGGCACTATTTTCTTTACGAAACCATAGCACACCATCAATTTATTTCTATCTCACACCTGGAATTGCCATGTTATATTTGGTCTTAAAATCTGTAGGAGTAGTTTGGAGTAGTAGACTTTGACACACGAAATATTTTCTTAAGCAGTTTTGGATTTTGATATGAATTTTTGGATTATATCTCTTTACGTCCACTGCCTAGCAATGTTTACCTCCGATAGTTTCTTCCTATTATTAAAATTAAACAAACAACATATGTTTTATCGTTCTTCAGTAGTACTCGTATTAAATATGCCTGCGTATATAGTAGACATCAATAAAAACTATTAGTGTATTAATTATCTTTCACCCAAAGTGGATTCATCTAGGCCACGTAACAAAAGAAAAATATTTATTAAAACTCCTCCATAAAGTTATAAAATCGCTTGTATACCTTCCACTTCAATATTTGCTTAGAAACAAATTAATTATAATTCTCTTATTATTATTACTTATTGAGGATTTATAAAACGAAATACTGTTCATCTCGAAGAGCTCTTCACGCGTTTGCGTCCCTAAAGTTTAATCTAAAGATACATAACAAAACACACACGACAGAACACTGACCACATATATGCCACAATCACAGCCAGCCAAAAAGTAAGACGCGCAAGCAGCAATATTAATTAACTAACAAAATAGCCGCAGTAATATCAACATCAAATTCGAAACACAAACAAAAAACACAGTAAGAGGCTACAGTTCGCAGAGTGTCAACAACCGACATATCAACATACTCCGTCTGAGAGCATTATGGTGAGACACAATAATGGAAATCACCATTTAGCTGAAAATGAACCTAGGGTATACCCTGGAATGTGTATTTATGTATGACATGGGTTTGTCGCATAGAGAAGGTTAGTCTAAGAGTATACTTTAAAAAGGTAGGAGTGGGCCCATAGTTCTCTAGGTGACAGCCATTCTCTCGGATATACGCCATACAAGGGGGACGCAGGGCTGACTCTATATGTGTTTGTACGATATGGGTATGCAATTCACAGGATATTAATGCGCACGAGGTTTACAAAAGGGTGCTGGTAGATGAGTTGTATAGGTGAATCGTCAGATATATTCGAGATATCAGACCACAACATGTTGTCACACCAGTGTGCCCAGAACATCTTATCAAACATCCCATTGAATCGGGCACCGTGATTATATATTTATATACATGTACTCACCACGTACACAACTGTATTCCTGCCAAGATTGTGACAAGAGCTTTTGATTTCGCTGTGCAGAGGTCGTGTGTTCATTTGTCTTACTACTTAATATGGGTAGGTGTCACACCCATTTTGCAAAGTTTTTTCTAAAGTTATATTTTGCGCCAATAAACCATAAAATTACCATGTTTCATCCCTTTTGTGGTATTTGGTATAAACTCATAAATGGTGCTAATTTTATTTTTCATTTGCGTACATTATCGTATATCGACAAATGGCGTGGTCATAGTCGGATTTACGCATTTTTTATCACACCAATACAGAGTGGTTCAGATAATACGTGAACGTAGTTTAGTACAGATATATCGATTTTTGCTCAATGTGTATCGTGTTAACGGTCCTGAGCTCGAGCAGTACGTCGGTCCTGTGTATAATATACGTGGGTCGTGGCTTCTAACCGTTTTCGCTGTTTTTTTCATCAGAACCAGTTATCGTCTAGAGTCCTGATGCTACCATAATTTCACTAAGGTTGGTAATTTTTTGTTCTATCTTATGTGCATTAAAATCTTGTTTCATAATTCGTATCTTAAAAAACTTTGTACACTGGGGCCGTGGTCGTTCTCCTGTGAATTCGCTAATTTCGTATACTATATATATTATGTGTGTGGCTAACGTTCCTGCCATTTTACATCATGATATCTTCATCGACTGCCAAATTTATAGCTTGCAAAACTTTTTAACATTACGTTCTCTTTTAAAATGTGGGATGGTGCTGCACGCCCATTGTCTCTGAATATTTTATCTACTTTTTCTATTTCTTGCGTCTTAAGTTCAATCTCACCTATCCAGGTTTCATCGCTTTTGTTCGTTTCTTTGGTAATGATTACCGTCTGCTTTTTCGGTTTCGAAATTTTCTGACTTATCGACAGTATTTGTGGGCGTGTGTTATAGTACGATATCGTTCATTTTAAATAGCTCGAGTCTGAGATGAGTGCCAGGAACCTATCATACCAAATTTCATCAAGATACCTCAAATTACTCATTAGTTATCTTTGTGTCTAACGGACGGGTGGTCGGTGTGGGGAGAAACGACGGACGGACAGGGCTCAATACAAAATTTTTTTCGATGCTGATGATATGATATAGGAAGTCTATATCTATCTCGTTCCGTTTATACCTGTACCACCAACCGTTTATCGCAATCTAAGTTAATATACTTGTCTGTGAATCTCGGCTCAACTGAGTATAAAAAGACAGTCAGGTCAACAGCAGTACAAAAGCCGGAAAGCGTAGCCAAAACAACTATTGTTGCTGATCCACGACACAGCGTAGCGTCAGCGGTGACGGCAACAGCTATGCTTAAAAACACACAAAACCAATTTTTCACACACCTACAGATAACAACTTGTCAACAATGGCACTGACATTGCTTCTTTCTATATTTAGAATCAGCAGACGGCTCTAGAACATCGGGCCTCTCAACCCATAAATGCGTAATTATAAAGCAAACGTGAAAAGACAAATATTTTATTTTATTGCAATGCGGTGTTGTGTTGTTGGCGCTCAAAATAAATGCGTTATCATTTTGTGTGGTATAGTGTAATGTTGTGAATCATGGATCAAACAGACGAGAGAACTGAAACAACTGGTTATCTGGATGTATGATTTAATCGTGGATTGCCGTATTGCTTTTTTTCTAAACATGTGATGAAAACATTTCATATGATTATGTGAAGCAATTTTTAATTTTATAATTTGTTTATATTATGGTAGATGTTTAAACGCCACGTGTGACTCAGGATCGGACAGATGTGCTGACAAGCTGTTTCGATTATACCTTGTAAATCTCTCTTTAAACGCCTTTTATCCGCGAGTGGGAGTGGGGAGTTTCTGATAATTTTGAGATGGCATTAATGAGTTGAGAATTATTTTACAATTATACGATAAGATGATCAGAATGTTTATATACATGCACAATACTTGGACCATAATATAATCTTTAGTGTGAGCATAACGTGCTTTGCGATTAGTTGACGTTATCAAAGTGTGCGGGACACATCTACTTCAATGCATGCTACATTTACTCTTTAACTTCCCATCCGCATCAACGCTTGTTAATTTCCTTTATGTTCCCGATTAGCTGGTGCAGTTTTCGCGAACTGTAGGGGAGCTTGGCGTAACTTGTGATGCAACGCCTAAACTCGCGCGAAGAGCCAATTAATGATTATGACGATCTCTGTAGATTATAAGATTGTCCACCAGACGATATGGCAATCAAAAATCAGCAAAATAGCTATATAAAGTCGACTGGCACTCAACAGCCGAAATTATCTAATTTTGCAGATAAAATTGCGGAGAAATAATTTTAACCGTGTATGAATATACAAACATACATATTGTTACGAATATTAGCATACTAAAGGAGTACTGCCATCTCTAAGCCGATGCTAAGCAGTGACTTGATGCACATCAATAATTCAATCATTATGTCTACCAACATATGTACGTACACGCAGCGGAGAAGCAACGCACAAACACATGCAGATATCTTATCTGAGATATGCAATTAATGTGGAAGTGTCGCTCACAAACACACGCGCATGAGCTGTGAGAGAAGCTATAAAAATGGTGCATCTGTAGTTATAGCTGAGAAACTTATAGCAGATAACTAGTAGATTCTAGAACAGACCGCTAGTAAATGTCAACGAGTAAACCAAACAGTATAAAAGGCGACACCAGTAGAGGCGCGAGAATCAGTTTCGATTAAGTACGCTATCTGTCGAGTATAGTAGAGTTATTTATTGTGAAGTACTTGAATAAAGGCATTTTGCATTATTAAATATTGGAGTTATTTATTCAACAGTTTAGTCATTCGAACTTAGTAGAAGGTTGCAAATAAGAGGATTTGCAGTAAATTCGTTATATTGGTGTCAGAAGAGGAATTGTTGAATAAATTCCGGAGATTGTGAATACAACTTGGACATGGCAAAGTTAAGTGAATTGAAGATCCCGCAACTGAAGAGGAGTTGGAGAGCCGTGGATTGAATACAACCGACATTAAACTCGAACTTCAGGCACGACTACGAGAGAGATGGCGATGCATTGTCTGATGCAGGACAACAAAATTGGAGGAGAAAAACTAAATATCGCAGGCAGTTACCAGCACAGACTTGAACGTGATATTACCTGCAATATCTGCACAAACGTCGACAGTAACATCCAAGATGGAAACTCAACTGGAAGAACAAAAGACATATATGACATCTCAGTTGGCTGAGCAGTTTGAAAGCACAAGAAACGCGTATTTCAGAAATTTCGACACAGATTACATCAAGATGGAAACACAACTGAAAGAGCTAGAGGCACGCATAACAGTACAACTCGAGCGCAAGAGGCGCGTATATCATCAAAACTCGAAGCGCGTATGGACGATAAAATAACGCAGTTTGAGGAAAAAATCGAAGCCGAGGTGGATGCTTTGAGAGGTCGTATACAGGAGTTGCAATTAAATCGCCCAGGCGTTTCAGCAAGCAATACGAAGGTAAAAATTCCATCTTTTGACGGCTCTGTTCCTTTCTAGGTCTTTAAGCTCACAGTTTGAGAAGACCGCGGCAGTGAATGCTGAAGATAAAGTGGCAGCTCTATTGCAGCATTGAAGGTGCCAGCAGCCGAAATCCTACAGACTATTCCCGAAGGAGAGCGGACCAATTATGAAGCATCGATGGCCGCTGTCGAGAGACTACGGAAGCGAACACGAAAACAGTACACCAAATGGAGTTACTGAACCACTTCCAGAGGCCTGGTGAAACATTGCAAGAATTTGCGTCGGATGTTGAAAGGCTGGCACATTTAGCGAATGCGGACGCACCTGTGGAATACACTGAAAGGGTAAAGATTCAGAGCTTTATAAATGGCATACGGGACGTCGAAACAAAGCGAGCTACATACGCAAACCCAAAGCCAACATTCGCAGAAACGGTGTCACAAGCTCTGATTCAGGAAACAGCGTCGCTTCTGTGTAAGCCAGTTTCAAGCACGCCGTGTGGAAGTAGAAAGGCCAGAGTGGGTAGACGCAATATTGCAGGCGCTGAAGGATCGCAAAAGCGGAGTGAAAGAGTTATGAAATTCTTCAAATGCGGGAAGCCCGGTCACATTGCACGTCATTGCGATCTTGGTCCTAATAGTTCCAACAATGTGAGTGGCCGTAACGCAAAGCTGGAGGAGATGAGCAAGAGCGTGTCGGATGTAAAGAACGAAACTTGCCCCAGCTATTGAATGTCCTGTGATATCTGTGTCGCAAATTGGGAAGAAAATCGAGCAGTCTTGCCGTCAAAGGAAATGTGGATGGCAAGGAGCGTGTACTGACTGTAGATACGGGCGCATCTCATTCCTTAATCCGATCTGACTTGGTCAACAGGAGAGTAAAACTGTTACTTGGAGAAAGTTTGCGTACGGTCACAGGCGAGTATAACCAAGTCCAGGGAGATAGTGATATGTGAAATCTTAATTGGGAAGGTCGTCGTTCTACACAAATTCGTTGTGGCGGAGATCGTTGATGAAGTCATATTGCGGAGTGGACTTCTTGGTTGACCATGACATCAAGATCGATATGCAGAGAAGGGTGATGCGTTATAAGAACAGGATGTGCCACTTAACTTCAACTTGTTCCATCCAAATGTCGTTGCAGTTGGGAAGACCCGTACAAAGTTGTGAGAAGATCAGTGACACCATCTACCGCATACAAACCATTGGGAAACCACGAAGTAGAAGACTGGTACATTTGGAGATGCTAGCGGCGTTTAGATCGGGAGATTTGTCTAATCGAGGCGGTCAGACTTAGGTGGAGGGCAGTGTTAGGAATATTAGCAACACTAAGGAGTACTGCCATCTCTAAGGCCTGATGCTAAGCAGTGACTTGATGTACATCAATAATTCAATCATTATGTCTACACATATGTACGTACACGCAGCGGAGAAGCAACACACACAACACATGCAGATATCTTATCTGAGATATGCAATATAACTGTGGAAGTGTCGCTCACAAACACACGCGCATGAGCTGTGAGAAAAGCTATAAAAATTGTGCATCTGTAGTTATAGCTGAGAAACTTATAGCAGATAACCAACTAGTAGATTCTAGAACAGAACCGCCTAGAAATGTCAACGAGTAAACCAAACAGTACAAAGGCGACACCAGTAGAGCCTCGAGAATCAGTTTCGATTAAGCACGCTATCTGTCGAGCAATAGTAGAGTTATTTAATGTGAAGTAATTGAATAAAGGCCATTTTGCATTATTAAATATTGGAGTTATTTACTCACAGTTTAGTGATTCGAACTTAGCAGAAGGTTGCAAATAAGGGGATTTGCAGTTAATACGTTACAATATGTTTCCACAATAGAGCATATCACGATGCATGGAGAAATTAAAAAAGACAAATGTTCTTCCATCACTTAAATACATACTCATCCCTCTATCCTAATTTTTTTCAACAACTTTTTAGTCTAAGGTTGTAAGACCTGCATATAATCTTCGACACTTTACAGCCCCGCGCTTGAACCCACGCCTTTCCTGCTTGGTCGATCATGTGCACCTCTCGCCTTCGCCAATATAGATGTATGCTTCTCCTGCCCCGATTCTCTTCAGGACTGCTTACACTCTAACACGCATTTAGATGCTGTGGTATGCGAGATTGCCTTAATTGCTGCTTGACTGTCAATAAAAAAGTTAACACGATTGCAGCTTGGGCTATTTTCTTCCAGGGTTTTCTACTGCTTTGGTTACGGCTACTATTTCCGCTTGAAAACGCTAAACTAATCCGGCAGCCTGTAGGATCTGTTTATTTCCGGATAAGCACAGGGTGTACCGCAGACCCTACTCCTTCCACTACTTTGGAACCATCAAGTCATTAAGCCATTAAGTCAAAGTCGTTTCATAATGTCCCATCCGGTTACAATGTAATACCCCATATGTAAGGAGCGAGTGCGAATCAGTGGCGGTCTGTCACGATTATAGCTCTTCTGCGTCCGTTTTAATATGGCTCAGTTTTGCGGATTATGGAAAAGGTCCATCAACCGCAGGCAACGACGGCATTTGTGCACCAAGTCTCCCCGACTACAGTAGAGCACAACGTCTTTCCTTCTCTGCATGACTACTGGCAGTAAGAGCGTAAGGAGTAATGTTCTTGTTGTTGTTGTAGCGATGAGGACACTCCCCGAAGGCATTGGGGAGTGTTATCGATGTTGATGGTCCCTTTGCCGGATCAGATCTGGTACGTTCCGGTACCAGCCCGACCATCTCGGGAACGATTTGGTATGACCACATGGGACCTTCTAGGCCATACCGCCCTCCCATCCCTAGATCGAGGAGTTCGGGATCGCCAGAGCATCGCTGTTAATGAACGGATTCGCCACGGGTAGGTGAGCTTAACAGAAGAGGTTAGAATGCTATATATGCGCTGGCAACCCCTTGAGAGAGTTGCGCTACACATCCCTTGAATCAATTTGGTATTTTAGTCGCCTCTTACAACAGCCATACCTACCGCGGTATATCTAGGCGCCCTAACCCGCTGGGGCGTATGGAGTAATGACTTTATTTAGTTGCCACGTGCATGCCATCTCTTGCAAGATATTTAGTTGATATTCAGTTTTCGTTACTTCATTTTTTCACTAAAATGTTATACGTAAGTATTTTTGCTAGCACAAGTGACTTCTTCTCTACCCCTACTTGATATTACTTTTTTTGAGATGTCACTTCCAGTTTATAATACTTTTGTTTATATGTACATAGTGCATAATAACATTGATTTACCAGACGTGCATATGTAATACTTTCAAAGCCAAATTGGATATACATTTTTGCTTATCAGTTTAAAGAATTTGGGTGAGTGTGTTGCACTCTGCCCCAGCATTACGTTTCGGTATTATAAATGATTTGACTAATATATATGTATATATACAGTATATGTATTGTTCCATATATAGGCAGATTATCCTATAGGGCAGTCCCTTGTCTCTGGCACCAGCCTTATGGACAACAAAAGAAACAATAGTGTGCGTCTGTTTACTATTAAGCTGTCTAGCATCTCGTCGTGGTGAATCGTTTTCGCATGCAATGAGCCCGAATAACAGCGCCTACAGTGCCAGATATATTGGGACTCCTAGCTGATCAGTTCATTTTGCAAAAAAGATACTGGCATATATAGTACAACCACATACGTATATAGTAGCATATGTGTAGAGCTATGCTATATATAATTAAACGATAACATGGATTTGCTTTTTTAGTTAGCTCAGCTCGCCCAGGGGTTGAATAAACCACAGCAGCTGGTAACTTACCATACAAAGAACTTCGTCTTCGTCAGCTTCTTATGGTACAACTAAGAGTTGGATTTTTTTGATTCGTTTTTAATTTTGGCCTTGCGTTACACCAGCTATGCCTGTTTTAACAAAAATAATTGCGAACACCAAAGTGATCGTCTTTTTCGGGGGAGGTCTCTCCCTACGTCTGCTCCAAATGCTTCATCTATCCAATTCAGAGAATACAGAACTTACAGAAAATTTCTGCTGCGCCAAAAATTGTCATATCTAAAAAAAAATTGCATATGCTCCTTGGTACCTACCAGAGTTTCGGTTTCTCTCCTATGATAAGTTCGAAAAGATCAAAAAGTATGGTATAACAGTATCGATACACTTGGTATACCCTCCGATGAAAGGAGCAAGTGAAGAACCATATGGGATCCATTAGACAAGAAAATAAATGTAAGGCGCGATAACCTCCGAAGAGATTTTAGGTCGAACCTGTCTTTCCAATTTGCGTCGTGCTCCTTTTAAATTTTCCTACAATGGCGCGAGGGACTTACTTACGAGTTTTATGTCGACTCCGACGGCATCTGCAAGGCAGATGTATTTTCTCTGAGAAGCTTTTCTTGCAGAAATACACAAGAGGTAAGCTGCGAAGAACAAACTGGAGAGCTTTATTTTACTGCTAAAATCGTGTAAGCAATTAAGTACAGATATATTTTTCTTCGACTCGATTTAGTCCTTTTTTTTTTGATAATCGAATAAAACATCGATTCTCCAAAAATATCTAATCGAATCCAGCTCTAGTAACCACCGATAGCGATATGTTATGGTCGATAGCGAAAATTTATTGTCGAGTATCGGTTTTTTATCGGCTTGTTTTCGCCGAGTCATCGCATCTAATTGGTTTCTTATCGGTGGGATACAGCTGTGTCATCGTTTTTTTATCGATATTTGTTTCATAACTACGATGATTTGCGTAAAACGCCGGTAACAAATTGCTAACACCTTGGTAAGAAGTCAATAACTTTTCGATAAAAATCAACAACATTCCGATAACACGCTGTCGGTACTTTATTGATACCCTTTGATATCGATAGCAAATCTTGTGAACACTTCGATGACAAATCGATAATTCGTTACCTTTTATCCTTAATGACCGGGACACAGTAAAAATGTATGGGGCGGTATGAGGAAAAAACTTTTGTATTCCAGAACACTTCTTGATGAAGTACTGTGTGAGATTATTGCTGTAATCGCATCTTTACTATCAATATATAATTAAGCTTAAGAACGCTTCCTTCAGAATTTCTGCTGTTTTCTCCATGCTATAATTTCCGCTTGAAAAACGCTGCATTAATCTGGCAGCTTGTAGGATTTATATTTCTGGATCGGTACACTAAACAGCATACCTAACCCTTCCATTAATTTGGAACCATCCTTATACACGTGTATAGCAATTCTGCCATTTCTGCAACCCGGCACCAATCCTCCGACTCGATTTGGCCCCAATATTTATTTCGAAGCTCAGGTACGGAACCTATATCTGTTTGACCGATATCAGAGACGCTATTATGCGTGGCCTAAACGTGACACGTACGTGCACGTGTTTTTCTTGATAATTTTATAATCAAATGCTGATATTTTTTCCTATACTGGAGCAACAAAAGCGATTCTTTTTGTTGTTGGGTGAAACAGCTTTTATAAGTTGGTACGAAATCAATGATATTTTAGGCATCGCATCTTATTCTTGTGTGGTGAATACTATTTTACCTTCGTAGCCGATATGCAAACCG
>JARSSU010024981.1:0-10416 GCA_029619165.1 Eurosta solidaginis
TTTCTACGTCCCCGTGGTCATAAACGTTTAAAAGACCTTATATTAGCATAGAAAGAGTAGTAGTCGTAAGCGTAACGGCATATCGTCATACCGTTGGAGTATATAAGAGTATACAATATATTTAGTTTAAACGGTATGGCATATAGAGTGCGCGTAGCATAATATGCGTGCAGAACGTAATAGCGTATTAGCGTTTAAGCGTGAAAGCATATTATGTGCAAAACTTATCAACCGCGTAGCGCACAAGCGTATTAGTGCAAAACGAATTGGAGAAAAGAGTACTGGCATAACAGCGAATTATGATAAAATTGTAGTAGCGTTAATGAGTATTGAGGTAAAAGCGTATTGTCCATAAAAGCACATCAGCTTTTTAGCGTGAAATCGTATTTGCGCTAAAACGTTTAAGACTATACGTGTGCATCATGCTACCATCATACCGTACCACAAATCATATAAGCATCGTAGTTAAGCGTAGAGTTTTTACTCATATCTGCAGCAATTTCTCCTCGAAGCTACATTGAAATCCAACAGACGATTCGAATGATACGCCTCTGAACATCCAGACTATAGACAAATAATAATATAGCAAGCCCGTGCTTGCGTTTAAGTGTGAAAGCATATTATGGGGAAAACTTAGGAACGGCGCTAGCGCACAAGCGTATTGGCGCTAGCCATTACGAATTAAAGCGTATTATCATAAAAGCGGAGTAGCGTTAAAGAGTACAAAGGTAAATGCGTATTGTCATAAAACCGTATCAGCTTAAAAGCGTATTGGCGTGAAAGCGTATTGCGCTAAAAGGCTTTAAGGGTATACGTATATCAGCAAACCGTACCACAAACATATAAGCGTATAAGGTGAAAGCGTGTTAGCGTTACCATAGCATCTTAGAAGCGTTTTTTCACTCATGTCTACAGCAATTCGTCCTCGAAAGCTTCACTTAACTCCAGGAGTCATTTTGAATGATGCTCCTCTAACCATCCAAACAGACAAAAATTCTAAATATTGACAATTTATGTACATATGATGAATTTCATATCAAAACCTATAAAAAAAGGCACATTTTGAACCCGACCCCATCAGATTTTCATGAAATTTTGCATAGAGGTGCACTTTACCTATACAAGCACAACCTCATTTTTAGAAATTCCATTTTTGAAAAATTGTGGGCGTGGCTAGGCGTCAAAGTTGTGAAATTGCGTAAAAAATTACGGTAATAGTCCTTTTGAGCTGTGATAACTACGGAATAGCTCAACCGATTTAAAGATCTTGGTACCATTGGAAAGACTTTCAAATCGGATTTCGAAACGTATACTGAAAAAATGTTTTTTACACTAAAAAAAATTGCAATTTGTAAAAATTGGCTCACCCCTGATCAAGATCGCCTGTATTTGTTATTGTTTTTTAGCCTTTACCTACATACATACATACGTATGTATATTAAAACCGACCTCGTAGGCAAATAATGCACGCATATCAAACATTAACGCAGATATGTATGTGTGTATATGTAGGTATGTATAGAAATGGAAATGCCAACGAGCGTTCGCACGACAAATCGCCATCAACGCCAACGTCAACGCAGGCAGCGGCTTTTATTTCCCACTACGCTCCAACGACAATGAGTACAGATCTTCCGCCAAGCCATACGCTTATTTTCTGTTTGAAACAAACAATTGTAATATGTACGTAACTATATCACATATTTTTGTAAGTATGTATGTATGTATGGACGTGTGCTTTCTTATTTGCGTACCTACTACATAGATCTCCTGCAGGAATAGCAATATTTCCGAACTAATGCAAAACTATTGTATTAATAGACGGTACTAGTTCGAATTCGTACCATCGCAGTACTTCTAACTGGCAGTTTTTAATACTGCAAATAACCGGCTTTTGACATTTTTAGAACGTGTTCTTAACTGCTTCAGTTGTAGTTGGTTCTGAGGTAGTTGCCGACTTTGATTGATTGCAGCGCCTCAGAAGTAGTCACTGAATCTGTAGTATGAGACTGTCGACTTGCGTGGCTAACTCGCATTTTTTCTTCATGGTTTCATCCAGGGATGCACCTTAACGTTAAGCTAATCGTTTATCAAAAATTTCCACCGTTTCCGTTGAAACACTTCGAAATATTATCGATAAAGAAATTATCAAGATAAATTGTATCTCGTTTTTAACCGAAACGAAAAGCTTTCGTTAACGTTTAAAAACGTTAACAAACAACGTGATACTTTATGTTTGAATTGTGCTGGCAATGCTATAGCCATGTGAAGCCGTAAGGTGGCAACAACGAGCGCACATACACACACAAACTCTATGTAATTTGTTTGTGTAATTCGTTGGTGGTAATGTCAAAAATACTCTGAGAAATGTTTTGACTGTCAAAATTCATGAGAAAAGTTGCAATCAGCTTGGCTAATGCTTTCACCTTTAATGACTCCGCCATCAATCAGCTTTGCCAGCATAGTTTGAAATTAATAATCAACATAAAACGATTTGATTTCGTTTTGATATGGCAGAAAACGAAACGAAATCATTTCGTTAATTTGACGATCTTAACGTTAATAAACGAAACGAAATGACTTCGTTTCGTTTATTAACGTTGATTATCGTAACGAAATGATATCGTTTCGTTGGTTAAGCATGCCTGGTTTCATCTAACCAAAAGAAGCGAAAAGTCTACATTTAAGAGATTGATACCGCACATTTTTTTGAAGCATTTCCTATCAAAATGAGCTTATTTCCAAGTAATTGAGTTAAATTATAAAATTGATCTGAAACGACCCAGAAATCGATGAGTCATATTGGAACCTTTTTCTGATATCTTTTTGAAACTTTTTAACAGGAAATTGTTCCAAGCATTCTCTTTCGGCGGCCACCGTGGTGTGATGGTAGCGTGCTCCGCCTATCACACCGTATGCCCTGGGTTCACACCCCGGGCAAAGCAACATCAAAATTTTAGAAATAAGGTTTATCAATTAGAAGAAAATTTTTCTAAGCGGGGTCGCCCTTCGGCAGTGTTTGGCAAGTGCTCCGGGTGAATTTCTGCCATGAAAAGCTCTCAGTGAAAACTCATCTGCCTTGCAGATGCCGTTCGGCCAATTTGTAGGGAAAATCAGAGGAGCACGACGCAAATTGGAAGAGAAGCTCATGCCTTAGATCCCTTCGGAGGTTATCGCGCCTCTACATTTATCTATTTATTTCTCTTTAAAGTGAGCTTATTCTGAGGTAGTCATTTAGCAAATAATGAAGAGAATCTGAAATAAAGCCGGAACGGTTGAGTCATATTGGAACCTTTTTCTGATATCTTTCGGTGGTTTATTGGAGTCGTTTTGAAGTCAGGTTGGTAAGTTTTTGGTGTTATATTATAGACTTTTTTGGGTAATAGTCTAGTTGAGGGGTCGACTGCTAATACGCTACCAAAAATATCGATGAGGGGTGTCAAACGACGCGTCTTGACATCAGTACTAATAATCCGAGCAGGCGGAAAATAAAAATTTTAACGCGTTCAAAAGATATTAACGAAAAACCGAAAAAAGACCCGCGGGTACCTCCGAAACCGGGGGTCGGATCCATAGAATTTTTGCGCAGAACACCTTTCTGCGTTGGCGGCCTTCGGCCGCGCTTATAAAATAAATAAAAAATAACCCGGGCTACGCCATGCCAAGTCCGGGTGTGTGGTATAACCGTGGCAATTTTTTTGTGGGTACAAACACAACAACAACCACATGGAAATCGCCAACTTCAACTGCAAATATCTCCGGATCAGAGATAAAATTTTTTCTTTTCCGCCTTCGGATTATTAGTACTGATGTCAAGACGCGTCGTTTGACACCACTCTCGATATTTTTGGTTAGCGTATTAGCAGTCGACCCCTCAACTAGACTATACCCTTTTTTGGATTCAATTTTAATTTGACGAGAGAAAAGATCCCGTAGAAGCCATAGAACACAAACTTTTCCAAAAACTGTCCTTATACGTAATAGCTCTTTTCAGAAACCTCTCTTTTCAGAAAGAAAGATTAAATACATGAGTTTGAAAGGACTCAGAAACCGAAGAATTTTGAGCGTGTTATGCCTCTTTTTAAGTGAATTTGAGAGAATTTTTTGAGTCATAAATGACTAACTAGGCGTTAATAAGCAACTAGTCTGGCCTACTGAACGGAGTCGTAGAAATGAATACGAAAAAAATTCGAATCTGACCGAAACCTTAATGAGCAAACAATCATTCTAAGCGCGTGTACTGAAAGTTCGAAACGACACAGAAACCAATGAATTTTCAAATGAATTTTATAGCTTTTTTAGAGTCATTAATGAATTAAAAGGAGTCATGGATAGGACTCTGAAATGACTCCAAATTCGGTGAAGTGGGATTGGCGTGACCATTTTTAAATCATTTTTTCGAGTTTTGAATATTTTCGAACTCACAAAATAACACGTTGATAATGATAAAAACACCTACAAGGTATAACCGTTTTCTTATTGCACACATACATGTAAATGCTTTTTGTCAAACAAAAACAAATTTTAATATTTTACTTTTAATATTATAAAGCGCAAGAACTTCAAAAAAGTCATTGCCAACGAAAAGAGAACGGTTATGCCTTGTGAGTGTTTTTATCATGGAAGTGATTTAAAGCTTTTCCTGCTTTATGTCGAACCTTTTATTGGAGAATCTTTGAACAACGCAGATATTTTTCAAATAAGCCTCTTTATTTCAGAGTACTCCTAATTCATTAGCTGGGATATGTTTATGTGCGCGAAAATTGTGTAGGTGAAAGAAAAATCCATCTCACCGCTCATGATTTGCCTCAACTTCGTCCTGCCTCGCGCCAATCAGCGTCGTTTTTACACCACATACACAAATACTCACAAGTTTTTTTCCACACTTTCTGTATTTTATTTATTTTTTTTATATATTTTCTTCTTCTTCTTTTTCGGAATTTCGCACTCAAAGAATTTGTGGCATATTTTTCGCACCTTTCGAAATTTTTGCTTTTCCTGTATTTTGAAATTTTTTAAATTTAAATATTTTTGTAATTTTTTTCACTACAAATACCTCATTTAGCTATGGTAACACAATATCACTTACACTTAATTTTAGTGTACACAGATTGTAGATTTTTGTGGTTAATTCTTCTTTGTCGAGCTGGTAAATACAAATTTGCTTTTATGAAAATTTATTTTCACTTTTTTTTCTAAAAAAACATTTTACTTTTTAAAAATTTTTGTTTCCTATATGAAAAATCACTTTTTTACTCTATCTATACATTTATCTTTCTTGTATATCTGAGTGATTTTATTAAAATTTATGTTTTGGTACTCCCAGCAGACAACTGACCACCTAAACCCGGCCGTTGTTTGTCTATGGTTGAGCGAATCAAAACTGATTTCGTATGCACGCACAATAAGGAGCATAGGCCAGCCAGCAGCTGTGGTACCGCATAATGAGCCAAATTTCCAGTAGCAGTTGGTTAGTCGAGAATGTGAAGATATCTGAATGGGTCATACATACATATGTTCAATCAGAGATAAGTTGGCTTGTTATGCTCCCACTTTACTCACAAATTTGTGAATACATTCTTTCGAAATTGAAAAAGTTGCGAGCGCTTTCGCAATACCTTTGTTATCAGCAATAATTTTTTCTGAAAGCTTTTTCTGCTTCTACGTGTATACAAAACTTATCCTATACAGTCATTGTTTTTATACCCACCAGCGCTAGCATTAAATTTTGAGAATTTCAAGCAACGACAAAAAGGGTTTCCTTACCATTTTGATAAACAGCTTAAACTCATGGCTCAACTATATGGATGGCTCATCTCTACAGCAACAACCTTTGTTCAGATTGTCAAAATCAGCGTGGTGGTGTTAGACGAATGTAATGGAATGAAAACATAAAACTTAACAGCTTTTGTGGTGTAGTAAGAAAATGTTGTCAATGTGCTGGTTTTCATTTTGAGTTTGCCATCTCCTTCTGACAATCTCTACTCCAGTGAAATGAAAAAAATAAAATCAGTTGGTGAAATGAGCCAACCATATAATTGAGCCATGAGCTTAACTTTATACTAAGCCGCATTTTTGTGGTTTTGACACCATGACACCAACGCCAAGGCCGGGGTCAACTCAATGAGTTAGCACTATAACACCAAGCGAATTTTTGAGACTGCTTAGCACTGAGTTGGTGATGTTACCTGCGCCATGTGTGCGAATGATGTTTGTGTGGCATGCACGAGTTTGGTGTTATTGGCGTTACTGAGTTGAAGGCAACAGTGCTGGTAATTCAGCATGTGAACATGATAAAGCAATGATCGCCTTAGTTCTATGGTATTTGTTTGTGATTTTGACTATTACTCATCACTTATCTATCTTGTTATCAGACGCTCTTTATCATAGCTGGTAAGTAAGGTTTTTTAACCAGATAAATTCTATGATCATAACAGTCAGAGCAAATTTCAACTTCTGTGGTTACAAACCTTACTTACTTAAGTCATTACTCAGGATTAACAGCTTGAGAGCTTGTCCTCAGGTATGTAATAGGGTCTGTACGGGATCATTGCTAGTTGGTGTCCTATGGGACAACTTTACATTGGAATTGTAATTGGTCGATTATTTCTGTCCACAAGTATCGTTTTGGAATTGCTTCGGGATTACGTCCAAATAATTCCGCAAACATTTCCAGATTGTTCACAAGATCTCTTCGACAACATTTTTTGAATAACATTGTAGGGTTTCTTTGATATCATTTCGAGCTCACTTCGGAAACATTTCCAAATTATTTAGGAATCAGTTTTTAGGAACCCTTAAATGAACCCATAGCAATACGAAAAACACTCCCGATTTGGTTTGAAGTGTCCTTGAATGGTCCGAAACAACTTGAAAACTCCGGAAATGCTGTTGAAGTGACCCCCAAACAAAAATGATCCCAAACTTGACTCGGATTGATCTCAAATACCATTTTTGTATAGTCACAGGTTGCTCTCGGAACCAGATCTGCACCAGAATTACATTCTAGGAGCCATATTAAGACCCAACTTACATCCATTCACGCCATTTCACTCTGCGACGTAGGTACTCGATGTAACTTTGGCATTATCGCAACCATCAGAAGCGTTAGCTTCTTACTCACTCGTACAACGCCTAACTTAGTCATGCAGGCCTCTAATAGACAGCTCCTTTTCGTACCATCCTAGGCTGCATAGAAATCGACAAAAGTTTATGCATGCACGTTTTGTGATCGTATTGACATAACTTATACGAATTGTGATGATTCGTAATTCGCGAAAATTGGGTCTTTGGACAGGTCATTGACAAGCCTCCAACAGGGTAGAGAAGTGCATGCATCCCATCTTAACTTTCTTGGGTGAGTTGTCGATTAGTGCTTAAGCGGTTGAAGGTTGGGTTATGTTGAGCTGGTCGGTCAATGAAGAATGTTACCAGAATTGGTTTCACGACCAAACGGAAAAACCTCAATTCGGTACTAGGGCTTGTTATAAAATAATTCCATCCTCTTGGCAAATACTTAACGTTTTCTAGGAACTAGCTTAATAGCTGTCCCGAGATCTAGCTGTTCTGCCGCTCGTAATAACTGTAGCCTTGACCTCGCGAGCGTAGCACACGAACACAACACTGGCTTAACCGTTTCCTCCTGCAGCCCGCAGGTCCTACATCTGCTGTTACTGACGAGGTCTAATTTATAAACATGTGACGCCAGAAAGCAGTGTCCAGTTACTTTGCCCATCATGAGCCTTTAGTCTGCTCTCTTTGGAGATATGAACAATTTTATAAGTCTGATATCGTAGGAGTTACAAAAGAACTTAGAAATTTTTGCGGCCTCGCGCTTTTTTCCACGCCTTCCTGCTTGATGGAACATATGAAACTCCTGTCTGCTTTTGACTTCTCCCAGTGGATTGGTGCGTCTACTACTTCGTAAGCGAGTGCGGCATCCTCCTTTGCAACTCATGGGCCTGAGGGAAAAAAAAAAAGAGAAAGAAGTGTAAAGAGTAAGAAAAAAGGCGCCGAAGGGAGAATCAGAAAGTTAAAAGGGCTTAAGGTCATACGAAAGAGCTCCTGTGGTTTAGGATCGAGTGCTCTTAGCTGTGTTATTTATTAAGCGTGCTTCTATCGGCCGAATGTCGCAGGGAGTGGGGAGGGCCTACTTCAGAGTACAGGTGTGCCGGGCCTGCTTTCAATTACAATGGTTAAAAAGTCCAACCAGACGTTGCGGGGGGGGGGGGGGGTGTTTTGTTGTCGTGGTGGGTGGGGAGGTGGTGGGGACACACTGTGCCACATTTTGTTGTCCTATCTCCTCTCCTCTGGGTTGTGGGTAGTCAACGATCTTCTTGTGGATCTGGAAGCCAGTGGTTTGTCGGTGGTTTGCCTATGCAGATGACCTCGCTATCCTAGTCAGAGGCAAATTTCTGGTGCGCCCTGCGTGATGTTCTTCAGGGCTACCTGGATACTGTGGCTAGGTGGCTGAATCATGTGGATTGGCGGGTCAACCGGGAAAAACCGAATTGGTCCTTTTCACAAGAAGATATAAGGTGCCCGATTTCAGAACTCCCTCGATTGGAGGTGGTACTTGGTACTATTCTGATAGTGTTAAATATTTGCGGGATTGTTTTGTGACGCGCAAGTAACTGTCCTGGAGATCCATGTGGAAGATCGGGCCTCAGAAGCGCCATTGCCTGTACTGCTGCGAGGGGCTATCGAAAGAGATGGGGACTTCTCGCCAATAATATCACCTGCCTTATGGTGAGTCGACAACATGGCGATTCTGCTATATGAGATGGGCTGTTCTGGTGGAAAGCACGGACCGCGAGCACCTCCAAATGTTCGTGTCAGTGCAACGGACGGCGCTGATCGGTATCAGTGGCGCTCTCAGAACAACGACCTACCTTGGCACTGAACGTCATGCTGAACATATACCCAGTAGATATTGCGGGAAAAGGCGGCCGCGGCAAGGTCGTTGGTCAGGCTTCGTGATATGGATATAGACTTTCTGACGCGGACACTCTAGCCTTCTTACCAGTTTCGACTTCATCCCGGGCGAACGGACTACTGTATGCCGATAACAGCTCCCTATACAACCTTCACCCCAGTTTATTCCAGAGAGAGAGGATTGGGGAAGAGGAATTATCTGGGGCATGGGACCGGTTAACTTGTTCACGGATGGGTCAAAGCTGGATGGAAAGGTTGGTGGGGGGGTCTTTTGTCAAGAGCTAAATTTAAGCCGCAAGTTTAAGTTGGCTGATCACTGCAGTGTATTCCAAGCGGAAATTGCTGCGATTAAGGTGCGGTGGATGGAATGCTATCCAGTGCTACCACGGTTTAGGGAATTTAACATCTACTCTGATAGCCAATCGGCTATCAAGGCCTTGAGCTCAACTACAGTGCGATCGAGGTGGTCTGGGAGTGCCTGACCTCGCTTGCGATTGCATCGAATTATTTTACAATTAAGATTATCTGGGTCCCGGCCATAGTGATATCCCGGTAACTGTCAAGCGGATCTCTTAGCCCGCATCGGTACAACTGAACCGATGAAGATGGCCTGTAGGGACTTCGGGATCCCGCTGGCCACCTGTGGATTGCTCCTCCATAGCTGGGCCTCGAATCAGCTCAGCAAACGTTGGGCGGATATCACGTCTTGCAGGGTAGCAGATCTTTCTGGCCGAAAGTGGATGGCAGGAGGTCTGCTGAAATAATTGGGTTCACTAAGGCTCACCTATCAATGGTCATTGGGGTTTTGACAGGGCACTGTCCCATGGGTATCCATGCGGTACGTCTCAATATACTGGAACTCCATCCTGCTGCAGCTGTATGGAGGATGATGAGGTGGAATCACCAAATCACTTTATGCTTGATTGTCCAGCTTTTGCCAGAATTAGGCGAAAGTACTTCGGTCGCGACTCACTTGGATCTCCCGAGGATATATCCAAAGTTGAGATCGGTATCATTCGGAGCTTTATCGTTGCTACCCAACGATTCTCTAAGTAGCTGGATCTAGGTCACCGTTTATTTTTGGTGTATGTGGTATCACAACGGACCTTCGTGTTGTCCAAGTGAGCTATCCTTATCAGGGCAGCTGCCACCTAAACCTATCCTATCCTATCCTACAATCCATGGAAGCCACATATTTAATAATTATATGAAAGGGCATGTTCTTAAAAGTTTTCACGAATGTTATTTAATCATTAATGATGAATATTCTCACTAGACTTACAAATGCCTTGAACCTTATCAGCAAAGTCCACAACAAACTCGTGTTATTACTGCTTTAATAAATTAAGTCTGTATCCAAACGAATCTCAGTGTAAACGACTTATGTTGGATGAAGCAATACCCGAGAACAAACAATAAGGGCACACCCAATGATAGCAGTTCATGAAAAAATATAAATAATAAATGAGGCAATGCCATCGC
>JARSSU010024982.1:0-41996 GCA_029619165.1 Eurosta solidaginis
GCCAATCTGGCACTCGTCCCCATTCGACGACTCGCGGTGCACAACAGCAGTATATCCAAGCATCGAACGAACCCTCGAATAGAAAACCCGAATTAAAGAGACAAATATTTGAAGTCCATTAATGAAGTATTAGAACCGGGATCACGATGGAACCCCGCCTCCCAACAGCGATGATTACAGATGGTAAATATCTATCGTTTTATCTACCCCTCAGTGCCCTGGTCCATAACCGACAAGCAAAACCCACCAAAGTGCGAGTCGTCTTTCAAACGCATCAAAAATGGTCGCATTCTGGCAACTCGTTGAACGACGTATCATTCAATACAGTGCCCCATTCTACAAATGACTTAATGCATCGTCATACTCAAATGGGCAGACTGTTATAAGGTATTGTGTTTCAACGTGCGATATGATAAAATGTATCGCGACATACTCATATCCATGAAGAAGACATATAAGATTTCATCGAATCGTTTTTCGAAACCGCCAATCTCCTGCCGATAGAAGATTTACGACTCAATACACAGTTTACCTTTGGTGTAAATTGAGGCGCGCCATTTTGGCGATTCGAACACTACACCAACTCGCCCACGACTGTCAATGATGAAGTAATCCAGCTCGCTAACGACATTTTTCTTGTTGAATGAAACGTTAATGTCGACGATATTTTGTCAGGCGGTCCTAATAACAGTTACCACTTTGAACTCTCTGTGACTCAATTTATCGAAGACCTTACAAAGTCGGCAGGGTTCCCTTTGAGGAGATTCGGCAAATTCACCCTGAACATCTTTAGAACCCGTTTCCCGACCCTGATTATGACAGACGTCAGTACCTTCCTTAAATTCCATGATTTCAGCTTCCACAAAAACCCTTGGAATTCAGTCGGAACGCAGCTAAACCGAAACACCATACCTTCAACCTACACTTTATCCACCATCAGCAGTAAAACCGACTACAAAAGGGCAGATTCTATCAGCAGTCGCAAAACACTGTTTGTACCCCGTCGCAGGATGGCGTTCTACCATATAGTTTTGCTTCTTCTTAGTCCAAAATGTTGTGCTTGCACACACAACTCTGGATGGAAGGACTGGATTGGGACGAGGACGTGAAGCCCCGGATCTTCTCGAAAAATGGACCTCAATTGTATGGAAAAATTTACCTCATATCAAGAGACATTAAAATCCCTAGGTGGTACAGTATTCCTCGCCGATAAACTAATCCAGGCTGCATGGTTCTCAGATGCTTCAGAAAAACTCATTTTGTGGCCTTGTTATTTTATACGAGTACAAACCATGAACAATTAGTGTTTTGTCATCCCATTTGCTAGCTGCTAACAGCAAAGTAGCAGCACTCCCTCCATAAACCGTGAGTCTATTGCCAGCGTGTTGGAACACTCTGTGGAGCCAGTTTTTAACTCTCCAAGTTAGTGTAGAACAGCTGCGAAGTGAGCTGAAATCTACCCACACGAGCCTCATTCTCTGTTGGCGATTTTCTGCCCTCGTACTGGCCTGGTCAAAAACCACCCCATAATCACCTGGAAAAAACGTATGTCGCCAACAGAACCTCTGAAAATTCTTAAGAAGTTGGACACCTACGGGTGTCCACTTTGGAGCACGTTCCAGTAAGGATAACCCAGTCGGATTTAGGCACTCGAGGGCTGCAAACCATCAGGATTTAGTCCCAATGTCCCGATTATGGTGGGAAGGACCATAATTGGCGTTATCAATCCATCACTTCGTGGCCAAAGGATATTTCTCACCACCCAACTCCCCCGAACACGACATGTGGAAGTATTCCACACCCTGTGCAGGAAGAAAATATAGATATAATCGAACCGTTGTTTTCGTCATTTTTCTCGAGCGCGTTAGAGGCGTGGCCTATGTGGCGGTTTATCCGACAGAGCACAGACAAACTAGAAGTCCAGCCTACGCTCACCTCACCCACAGGAGTCCCGAAGTGGATGAGGCAAAAGCAAATCATCATTCAACCTCAACGAATCATTACGAGACACGATCGAGCTGCTTCAAACGTCAGGACCTACCCATAAAGAACACCCTTCTGACATTACCCCATGCTAGATGCCTCAGGCATCATGCGAGTTTCTGTGAAGATTAGCATAGTGCCACCTATAGCTTTAATGAGCGGCACCCAATATCATACTCCGAAAACTCTCGATTGTTGTTCTCTTCTGTGGACTTCTCCATTCGAACCTGCTTCATGTCCGACAAACAGCTGATGATCGAATGCGTGTACAGCAACAGTACTAACACATTCCACGTTTGAGCAGCAAAGGTGCAAAAAGCTCGTCTATCCACTGCACAAACCTGCACCATCTTTAACAGCAGATGAAATAGCAGATGAATGGCAGCTAGCCTTGCCCCTCGAGCGTCAACTATTCCCTCCCCTTCATCCAACAGGAGTCGTCGACTTTGCTAGGGACACATTTATGGTAAAACTTCTCCCCTTCGCCGAGCTTCGCTATGTCAAAGCTTACGTTTGTGTGTGTTCGCTGTTTTTCTCACAAAGCTGATCATTTAGAAGTGCTGCTCTGATCTCACCACGACGCTTCAGAAACGCCGCCTTTGCCCGAATTTTACTGGCCTGCCGTGGCCTACCCCACCAGATATATTCTGACACGAAAGACGTTTCGTCGGGCGCACAACGCGGCATTACAAAGAGTATTCACCACCTTCCTCCTCAGCGAAGTCGCTACAGACGTCGCCCGTACCGAAAAGTATGCAGACACACGATTCTCATGGAAATTACCATCCCACCTTGACGCTCCCCACATGGTGTGTGAGTCTACGGGAAGCGGCCGTGAAAAGCTGCAAGATACACTTTACGAAAGTAGCAGGAAACCAGAAGTTCTCCTTCGACAGAGCTTACTCTACCCTCTTAGAGCGCATAGAGGTGGCGAGTCCTCAACTCAACTCGCGGCCGCTCTCGCCCCTATGTCCGACAGATGCAATGGATCCCCTAGTCGCCTACACCCAGGGCTCTTTCCTCACGTGGCCGCGCGCTCTGGTCGTACCGGAGCAAGTGCAGTAGCCTACTCTCACCTTGGTCAACAATGAGCAGAACACTGAAAGAGTGCTTCACACCACAATCAGCACACGATGGAAGAACGAGTATCTCACAGGAGCTGCATATAGCGCGTACAAATGAGAAATGCCTCCACGCAATATTGCAGTTGGAGATTTAGTGCGTGGTAAAGGATGTATTTACTACCCCGAAGCGATAATGGCGTTGGGACGGGTAATCACTTTACACACTGGTCGGATAACCATGTTCGATTGTTTTCTTTGTGGAACTCAAAACACTAAATAACGACTAATAACCCGATAGTAGTGCCAGCCTGTGCGTGCTACCACTGCCTAGTAATTGCCGAACCTACCGCTGGCTACCCTCTAGTTTGCATGACCCTAGCGATCTGAAAAAGATATATAGCTCACCGCTCAAACCATGCCTGCAAATACGAATATCTCTTGTCTTTGCAGCGACCCGCAGAACCACTGAGGGACCAAACGTGTCGCCTCTGTGGCAACGACAGGTGTTGAGACAGTGCCGGCATCTCTAGCGATGAACAACCCGAGGAGAGGATACCAATGTGCAAAACCCACCGGCCTGCCTCAACTGCCTCGCAATCTCACAGCTCCACCGGCGGCGTGCGACTGCCCCAGCAGCAGCTGCCGACAATGCTCCCGTCCGGCCACAGACTTGCTGTTTCACGGGCTCGACCGATCAACATGCTGGAAGCCAGGACAACGACAGCCGACGAAGAGCAGGGCAACCCTCACGAGCCCGCACGGAAAACCGCCAGAGCGCGCGCTACAAAACCGATCGCTCGTCACAAAGACGACAAAAATACGGGATTAGCTAGCCAAGCACGGTGGCGGCCTTGGCCACATGGTGATGCCGCCCTTAACGCCACCAACGCGTCGGGCGGAGCATGTTGAAGACATGATCGATTTCGGACTAAGTCCGCCATCCGTCTGGCAACACCCGGCCAGTGCGGACAAGCGCAGCAGTGCAGCTCAGCTGTGGTTGCCAACCACCACGCGCTCACTCTCAATTGTTTTATTTTATCTAAAACCACCAGCCGTTCACGCACCGCGCAGTCCGACCGTTCGCTCGCACATCGGAGTTGTTTTTTATGCGCCCGCGCCGTCGCGCAGTTTTATTTTCTTATTATATAATTGTACGTAACTAAATTGAAACTTTATATTTTGGTTTATACTTTAAAATAAAAATCCCAATTGTGATATACGCTATACATATATACGTGGGCCCTCTTTCCACTCAAATAAAGTGCTAGTGCAGATGAGTACTATTAGACAAAATTCATAGAAGTTCATGGAGCAAATGGCTGTATAGGTTTTAAAAGTTTACTTAGATGACTTTATTCATCACCCCGGGGAGGGCGCAAGCAACAGCGGAACACCAAATGTCGTTCGCATAGCATTACTACGTAGCATCGCGCGTATGTGGACAAATATACCCGCGTATATTTGCAGTAAGTTTTTAACCTTCGCAAGAGCTTTTTGTAATTAATGTTATCGGGTCAATTTTGACCCCAGTTATAAATTTAATGTATAAAACGAATAAAGCTAACTAGAATTTTTATTGCGTACGTTAAAGAAAGTGAAAACCCCTCAATAATATTGCTGGCAGGGAGTTCTGTCTGAACAGGAAAATAAAAATAGTAGTTTGTTTACAGTTTGTCAGATATGCCCGAAGACCAAGTCAAAAAATATCAAAAATATTAAACGCAAACTTTTGCGGATATAGTTTTGTTTTTCTAAAATGGGTCGAATTCGATACGCAGACCTTACATAGATTAAAATCAACGAGGAGCCGATGAATGTCAATTGCACTTTCGGGTCTGAAAATGCACTGATCAGATCCAGTCAGTCTGTTCACGGTGAGCTTTCGTTTTTCGCACAACATGCGTATTTAAATCTTGCACAAAGTTTTGAATTATTCAGGCATTATTTTGCTTGGTTCTTGTTTTTTCGCAGTAGTTTAAGTATTGCTCCCGGAATCCATTGGAGACTATTTCGAGGCAGTTATGAACTATTTTCTGATCATTAGGTTACGATTTCGGAATTGTTTTGATCATGTCGACACTGTTTTCAATAAATTCGGGCAGTAAGACAATTCGCAAGGTTTCCCTGCAGCCAAACCAACTAGTTGTATATAGAAGAATACTAGTTTGCCAAAAAACCCAACTAGTATGAGTTCTGTAATTGGTCCATATTAACAACTGGTATTTTTAACACGGCGATATTCTAAGACATATCAATTGCCATCTCTGCTCAGCATCATACCAATTGACACTAGTCATTATATACCCAACATCGTACCAGATGCCATACTAGTCAGCATACCCATCAGGGTCATGCCAATTAACATACTAGTCAGCCTTTGCGCCAGCATTATACCAGATGGCATATTAGTTATTATATACATCAATATCTTACCACTGACATACTAGTTAGTATTATATTCAACATCACATACCAGTTTGGCATCATTGTAACACTAGCTGACATAGTAGTCGATATTTGCATCAGCATCCTACTACTTAATATACTAGTCCTAGTCGGGTTGAAAAATTACTTGAAAATTGATAAATTAGCTCAAATTCACATCGTCGCAGTGCAATCCTCAATAAGTTATCTATCTATCTAACGGAGAAGGAACGAACCGGTTGTTTGTTGTTGTTGTTGTAGCTATAAGGATACTCCCCGGACGCATTGGGGAGTGTTATCGATGTTGATGGTCATTTGCCCGATTCAGATCCGGTACGTTCCGGAAACAAGCACCATAAAGTTACTAGCATGACCATCTCGGGAACGATTTGGTATGACCACATGAAACTCTAGGCCATCCCGCCACCAGCCCCTAGTTTCATGAGGAACATGGGGTCGCCAGATCCTCGCCTGCTAATGTAACAGGATTCGCCACGCGTAGGTGAGGTGAGGCACCGTCCTATGATGAGTGTTAATCGAGCTCAGAACGGTGGTAGTTATATGCACTTTACGGAAGTCATGCTGGTGGGTGGATAACCGAAAGATTTCATTTAATTGAGGGGATCATATCGGCTTTAAACGTTTTCGTTACTGACTAAACGGATAATATCGGAAGATACTGGCTGGGTTTTCCGGTCTTTGGTAGTGGGTTTATCTTTGCCATTCTCCGTTATTTTGGAATGGCAAAGGCTTTTAACGACAAGTATAACATGTGCTTGGCCGCTGATGCCCTCATGTCCAAGGTGTTTTGGCATCGGCATAGGTTTTCCGTCTATCTATGTTAACTAACACAGCTTCACATGTATGCTTGCCAGGTATCTTCTATTGTCAACATCACACACATGAGTTGCCAGTGCTCAGTGTTAGGCTGAGCTCAGGCCAAGGAGGTCACTCCTGGCGGACAGTGAACGGCCTATTAATTAGGTTAGCTGCGAATATCAAATAAGCAGCCCTCGACCAAGAACGGCTGGTGAGAAAGGTTTGGCTTAAAAGTCCTAAAGCACCCTGAGAACTTCCAGTGGCAGGGCGAGTAGATGCTGCCCTGAATTAAGCATCCACAGCCTAGTACGGGGCTGCTTCGAGGGAATACCTATCCAAGATAGGGAGGCAACTATACGACGTGGGATACACACTCAGGAAAGTAAAGAGGTAAATTATTTGTAAATTTAAGGTGATTGTCACATTAAGACTGAGCCCAGTAAGGCCTTAATTAAGGTATACTGGAATCAACGACTTGGATATGTGTTTTAAGGGCTGGTGAATTGGGCATTCGAAAATCTCAGTACACGGCTTGACACACTATCAAAATGACTTTCCGGTTATTGTCCCATTCGTCTCCGTCCCGTTAAAACCTTGGCAGGCCTTGGGGTAGGTTCATAGTCCGTCATCATTAAGTTGGTGGTGCAGGTTCGGTTGAGATCCTCCCGATTAATACTGATCTGGCTCTGAACGCAGTCTTCATGAGGGACTGCGTCAATCTTCACGTGGCCTCCCTGCCTTCGCATAGACAACCACGGGATCTATATAGGTAACTGCACACTCGGACCAAGATAGCGGCCTCAAGCGGGGACCCAATTAAATAAATGATGAGCAACAACATACTAAAATAAAAAACCAAACACAGGAGAATGAAATGGCGTTCAATCCATTCGGAGGAAGGAAGCTAGCTCACTCTCCAGAAGGGCGTGGCCCATCGGCTGGGGGCCTTAACAATTCGTCGCAAGTGGTAACGAAACCCAAAGGAGCGAAGGCCGAAAGCAAGCAAGGAGCGTTGTCGCCGGGTGCTACACCGAAGCTTTGCAAAAAGAGCTCCGACACCAACATTAAGTGAGCTAATTAAGCAGAAGCCAGCTGCGTTAAATCAGCATCGAAAAAAAGATGACCAATCTAGGCAAGGCGATTGAGGACTAGATGCAGTTCTTCATAGGGCGTAATAATATACACGCGAAAATCAAGCGCTTGGCCTCCGTAATAAAAGTGCTGTACATCGAGTCGGCCCTAGAGGTAAAGAATTTAGAACATAAATTGCGTGCAAGCGAATGTGCCAAGGATAGAAGTCCATCACCCCCAGGAAATCGACCGAGGAATAATTCGTACTCGACCAAGGAGAACAACGTGGTAAAACCCTCTACTACACTAAAAGACGTTTTGCCAGGGCACGTGGGTTGGTCACAAACGACGGCAAGAAACGCAAGAGAAGACGGAGCGGAAAGAGAAAATTGCAGCCCAAAAGACGGGAGAGTGGCAGTTAGCTAAAAAGAAGAGCAAGAAAAAGCACTTAAGGCTAGGCCGGATGCAATCTTCATTTCCAAGGCGGGGGATGCGACGTACGCCGACATATTGCTTAAAGTGAGAAGATGCGACGAATTAAATCCCTGGGTGATGACGTCAAAACGATTAGAAGAACGGCGAAAGGAGAGCTGTTACTAGAGCTGAAAAAATCGCACGATGGGAAAACAAGCGCGTACCAAGCAGAAATTGAAGCGGTACTAAAGGACTCGGCTAAAGTTATAACAAAGTCCCAAATGGTCACACTACAGTGCAGAGATCTCGATGAGATTACTACGCCGAGGAGATTTGCAACGCCCTCCACCTGCAATGCAACATCAAACTTCCAGATGTGACTGCCATAAAAAGCATACGCACAGGGTACAGTGGCACGAAGTCGGCACTTATAAGCCTTACAGCGGATGATGCCAAGGCGGTTCTTAATATGCAAAGAATCCGGGTAGGATGGGTTTACTGCCGAATTGGAGAGCTCAAGCAAGAGAAACGCTGCTATAGGTGCTGGGTCTACGGGCATATAGCTCAGAAATGTAAGGAGACTGTAGATAGGTCTAGCCTATGCAGGAAATGCGGCCAGGAAGGTCATAAGGCTGCAAGTTGCGCAAACGCACCGAAATGCGCGCTATGCGGGGAACAACATTCAGCAGGCAGTTTTAAATGCCCACAACGAGAGGGCAGCAAAATTACTGTCTCATGAGGGTATTGCAGCTCAATTTAAACCATTGCGAGGCAGCCCAAGAGCTATAATCCCAAACAGTCTATGAAGGAGGATATGACATAGTGGTACTTTCTGAACAATACAAAAATCGCCAGGAGCAGGGTTGGCACTCAGATTCGGCAGGGAAAGCCTCAATTTGGGCACCAGGGAAATTTCTCCCACAGGAAAATATGACGCCAACGGTAGCAGGATTCACGTGGGCAAAAATCAACGGTATATAAGTCTTCAGTTGCTATGCCCCTCCGAGCATGACCATCGCCGAGTTCGAAGACATGATATACGGGATCACCATTGAAGCAAGAGGTAAACACCTGCTTTTAGTGTGTGGAGATTTCAATGCATGGTCATCTGTGTGGGGAAGTAGACGAACCAACGAAAGAGGGAGAGTTCTTCTCGAAAGCCTTACTTCTTTGAGGCTAGAACACCTAAATGAACCAGGGATATATACCTTCGACACAGGTACCAGACGATCCATTATAGATCTCACCTTCGCTAGCAGTGAAATAGCAAGACGAGCAAAATGGTCCATAAGCAACGTCTACACACACAGCGACCATAAAGCTATTAGCGTAGAGCTGCTCGAAACTCCACGAACGGTAGCAGCAAGACATCGACAAAGTACGAAATGGAAACAGCACCTTTTCGACCCACAAATATTTGACATTATCTGGAAGGACGCCACAGTACGAGAATCGAATGCGGAAGACCAGTCGGTTCAAATCACTAAGTTGCTATGTATGGCATGTGATGCTGCCATGCCCAGAAGTCGCGGAAAAGCACAGCGCACTCCGGTATATCGGTGGAATGAGGAAATTGCGGAAGAGCGTAGAAAATGTCACAAAGAACGAAGAATAGCGCAGAGGGCACGCTCATCACCACGATATGCTGAGTTACACAGCACCTATGTCGCACAAAGAAAGGCTCTTAAAAATTTCATAAAAAAGAGCAAGAAGTTGTGCTTTAGGGAACTGCTGGATAATGTCGACCTAGATCCTTGGGGATCAGCCTACAGAACTGTGATGGCCAAAGTAAAAGGACATATATCACAGCAACCTACGTGCCCGATACTGATGAATATTATTGTTGAAACACTTTTACCGGCGTAAGATCGCTGGACTTATCCAAGCGAGGATCTAGAAAGTACGGAAATTCCGCAAATTACAGAGCAAGAGGTACTGGAGGCTACAAAAAGAGTTGCTGATAACAAATCCCCAGGACCCGGCGAAGTACCAAACATAGCCCTTAAAGCCGCGATCACAACTAGGGCTACATTATTTACTGATCTTTTTAATGCCTGTATGCAAGAAGGCGTGTTCCCTCGCCCGTGGAAACGACAAAGACGTGGTAAACAGCCGGACCAACTATCCTCATATAGGCCACTTGTATGCTGGATTCCCTAGGGAAGATTTTCGAGCGTATAATTAGTGAGCGCCTACAGCTGACTCTAGAAAGGCCAGGTGGCTTATCGAATAGTCAATATGGATTTCGCAAATCAAGATCCACCGTAGATGCAATACAAACAGTCGTCAATAAAGCTAGAGAAACTATATCTGGAGGCCAAAATAAAAGCAAGTTCTGTGCACTGATTATGCCGGACATCAAGAATGCTTTTAACACTGCGAACTGGATTCAGATAATGGCAGCGCTAAAAAGCTTCGGCACTCCAGCTTACTGACACAGAATAATAGGTAGCTATCTTAAAGACAGAGTACTTCTTTTTGACACGGATCAAGGAGCAAAAGAGTACAAAATCACAGGAGGCGTTCCACAGGGATCTGTTCTCGGTCCAACGCTTTGTAATATAATGTATGACGGGGTGCTAAAGATTGATCTACCAGAAAACACGCAAATTGTGGGATATGCTGACGATATTGCAGTGGTAGTAGTGGCCAAGAAACTGGACCTGCTTCAAGCATTATGTAATGACGCCGTAGCAAGAATAAAGGAATGGCTGACGAATATGGGACTGGAGTTGGCTAGCCAAAAGACGGAAGTGGTATTAGTAAGCTCCAAACGGTCGGCGAACGAGTTAGTCTTAACTGTCGGGGATCATCAAATCACTTCAAAGGATTCCTTAAAATACTTAGGAGTGCACATTGACTGTAAGTTAACTTTCAAAGAGCACTTCAGAGCGGTGGGGGAGAAAATTACCAAAGTTAATGGATCACTTATGCGAATAATGCTCATCATTGGTGGTCCGAGCGAAGCTACACGTCAGCTATTGTCCACAGTAACCAGCACAATAATACTATACGCAGCACCAGTGTAGTATGGATCTAAACAGACCCATCAAAAATATATATTAGCAGCGTACCGACTGGCTTCTTTAAGAATAGCAAGTGCTTATCGGACGGTGCCCGACGACGCGATCCTGGTTCTAACCCGGAAAATCCCAGTGGACTTACTGGCAAGCGAAATGGCCGATCTGTATAACACTAATATCGAGCGACCATCTGAAGAAGACAAGAAAAGAGCAAGGAAACAAACAATAGCTAAGTGGCAAGAACGGTGGGAGGCCTCGAGTAAAGGTCGTTGGACTTTCACGCTAGCTCAATGGAATGAGCAGAAGCACGGCGAACTGAACTACCATCTCACGCAGATAATGAGTGGACATGGCGGTTTCAAAGAGTATTTATGGAAGCGTAGGATAGAGGAAGATCCTCATTGCCCAATGTGTTCCACGGAGTTCGAAAACGCGAAACACGTCATATTCCACTGCCCCCGTTTCCACGAAGAAAGACTCGTCTAGCATGGAGTCTTTGGGGAGGAACCTACCACGGGAAATTAAGTATCACATATGTGCAACAGGAAAGAGTGCTGGACTGTAGTGAGCAAAATGGCATTTATAATAATGACACGCCTGATGGTTGATGAAAGGGAGCGCAGAGAAATGCGCATGCGAAGGAGTGGCGATTATATGTACACTCAGAGCAAATAGCGGGAACCTGGACGCAGGGACAGTAGGCTCTTAAAAAATGAGAAATATGGAACGCCACCCTGAAGTAATGCGAAAGTGGTGCCGGGGTGGGCGACGGTTCCAAAACGGGGCTGTTTTTTTTTAATCTACGGACACACGGTTGCTCGGCAGCAATGATGGTGCATTAGGCATTTGTGAGCCTCCCCGCAAGGTTTCCCGTCTGGGACTATCGATATTCAAGACTTGGCCTTTTCAATGGCTTCTTTACCCTCTGTTAAGGTAACGGCGACAGACGAAATTCTCGTCGAATAAATTATTCTAATACTAATTAGTATGAATAACCCCACAAAATTCTAGTCAATGAACTAGAATATTTGCTGACTACTTTGTTTTAATTGCAGGGTTCTTTAACGTCGTATGCGCTAAGTTTTTCTCAAAAAATGTATCTATTTATTTTTAAAAATTTCCAATGGTTTTTCGAATAAAATGAACAAGTAAAGGTGTCTAAGTTCGGGTGCAACCGAACATTTTATACTCAGCGTGAGCGTCAATTGTACATTTCATTTCAGATAAATTACTTTTCTACATAACACGTGGCACCGCCCGTTTAAAAGGAAAATGCCTCCCCATTTCCTCTTACAATAAAACTTGATAAGTGAAATATCATTGATTCAAAACTATTTTTATCTAAGTTATACCTTATTATTTTAGTCGACGACCCTTTTAAAAATCTTTTATATAAAAGTGAGCGTGGTCCTTCACCGATTTCGTTAATTTTTCTTCAAAGGCATTCCTTATAGTAAAGGCAACCTCTCTGCCGAATTTTGTTACGATAGGTTTAATGATTTTTGGTTTATGATTAATAATATTTGTAAAATTAATTTTATCACAAGTGGGCGGTGCCACGCCCATTTCAAATTTTTTTTTAATTTTTATCAAGAGTCTTAATATCAGTCCACACGTTAAATTTCAACATTCTGGTAATAAATAAATACACTAAATAATCATATTTTTTGTGTTTTCCAAAATGTTATATATATAAAAAGTGGGCGTGGTTATCATCCGATTTTGCTTCAATACCAATCCATTCTAGGTCCAGATAACCTCGTTTACCAAATTTGGTGAAGATATCTCAATATTTACTCAAGTTATCGTGTTAGCGGACGAACGGACGGACATGGCTCAATCAAATTTTTTTCGATACTGATGATTTTGATATATGGAAGTCTATATCTATCTGGATTCCTTTATACCTGTACAAACAACCGTTATCCAATCAAAGTTAATATACTCTGTATGCAAAGCAATTTTGAAAAGTGAGACAAAAAACTAAAAATAAAGACAGAAAACTGTGCTTAGGCAGTTTTGCAAGTGCGTAAAGTGACAGTGACTTCGTATTCGCTATTACGAAATTACTTCGTGAGAATTAACGTAGTATGGCAGGATCATTGCGGGCTATCTCCGCGTTATTTTGGGATTCTTTGGGGGACTTTATAAATCTCAGCCAAAACTTTAGATCCTTTTTTGGCTTTCACTAGTTTTTAAACTTTTTATGGTATACTTGAAACTTTTCAAGAGATGTTAAATATTTTGAAAAATATTTGTTATTATTTTTTTTCAAACCGAACAGAAAGAAAGACTTTGTGTAGTAGAAAAATATATGTCGTCAAACAAATTTGCAAAACATCAAAGCAAATTTTGAGAGAACTTTGATTTGCACTAAGTTAGATAAAATTGAAAGAGCTACACAACTGCATACCCGAAAAAATTCAGAAAACCTTTAACATAACGTTCGAGATTTTCGTAAAACTTTCAAACATTTTTTAAATTTTTCGAAAAAGTTTTTGAGACTGGTTTGCATATATTCAGTAACAAAATTTATAATATTTTTGTTTTTCAAATTTTTGAAGGTTTTTTCTAATATGGAATTTTTATTTAAATTATCGAAAACAAGTAAGGAAGGCTAAGTTCAGGTATAACCGAACATTACATACTCAGCTGAGAGTTTTGGAGACAAAATAAGGGAAAATCACCATTTAGCAAAATGAACCTAGGGTAACCCTGGAATGTGTTTGTATGACATGTGTATCAAATGAAAGGTGTTAATGATTATTTAAAACGTAGTGGGCCTTAGTTCTATAGGTGGACGCCTTTTCGAGATATCGCAATAAGGGTGGACCAGGGGTGACTCTAGAATGTATTTGTACGATATGGGTATCAAATTAAAAGTATTAATGAGGGTTTTAAAAGGGAGTAGCCCTCAGTTGAATATGTGAAGGCGTTTTCGAGATATCGACCAAAATGTGGACCAGGGTAACGCAGAACATCTTCTGTCGGGTACCGCTAATTTATTTATACATATATGTCATGCCACGACCAGTATTACTGCCAAGATTCCAAGGGCTTTTGATTTCACCCTGCAGAGCTTTTTCACTTTCTTCTACTTAATATGGTAGGTGTCACACCCATTTTACAAAGTTTTTCCTAAAGTTATATTTTGCGTCAATAAACCAATCCAATTACCAATTAGTTTCATCTCTTTTTTCATATTTGGTACAAAATTATGGCATTTTTTTAATTTTTCGTAATTTTCGATATCGGAAAAGTGGGCGTGGTCATAGTCGGATTTCGGCCATATTTTATACCAAGATAAAGTGACTTCAGATAAGTACGTGAACTAAGTTTAGTTAAGATATATTTTTTTTTGCGCAAGTTATCGTGTTAACGGCCGAGCGGAAGGACAGACGGTCGACTGTATATAAAAACTGAGGGTGGCTTCAACCGATTTCGCCCATTTTCACAGAAAACAGTTTCGTCATAGAATCTATGTCACTACCAAATTTCACAATTTTTTTTTAAAGTGGGCGTGTTCGTCATCCGATTTCGCACACATATAGTAATAGGAGTAACATGCCTACCAAATTTCATCATGATATCTTCAACGACTGCCAAATTACAGCTTGCAAAACTTTTAAATTACCTTCTTTTAAAGTGGGCGCTGCCACGCCCATTGTCCAAAATTTTTCTATTTTATATTTTGCGTTCATCGCTTTATCCGTCTTTGTAATGAATTACCGCCCTTTTTCGGTTTTTCGAAAGTAGTCCGATTTCGTTCATTTTAAATAGCGATCTGAGATGAGCGCCCAGAAACCTACATACCAAATTTCATCAAGATACCTCAAAATTTACTGAAGTTGTCGTGTTTAAAGACGGACGGCCATGGCTAAATGAATTTCTTTTTTCACCCAGATCATTTTGATATATAGAAGTCTATATCTATCTAGTTTAGTTTATGCCGTTACGGATTGCCGTTATGCGAACAAAGTTAATATACTCTGTGAGCTCTGCTCAGCTGAGTATAGTAAAAACACGAAGATTTCAGTTGTCAAAGTTTGATAACAATTGCCACCACTATTTTCATGTCGCTGCTGTATATATAATAAAAAAATAAAAAAAGTTTGAAATTAAGACCCAAAACAACAAACGTACGGTAATAATTTTGAAAGTGCTTTGGGATCATATACGCAATATTCTTTAATAGTTTCTGATTGGTTTTCGGGACTATGTTACCATAATTTTGATATCAACTGGGACTCATAACGAGATTGTTTCTGAGAAAATTAGGGAATATGACGGAATAATTTCGGGATTTTTGGAGCAATTTCGCAACCAGCTAAGCACTATCTCTGGATCGTTACAGTATTTTTTCTCAATCATTTCCGTGTAAATTTAGGCTCACTTCGTGATCTTTTTGGACTTTTTCGGATTCTTTTTCAATGATTAACTTAGGACTATTTCGAAGCCATTTCGGAGTATACGGATAACTTTGTGATACTGGGGGATTATTTCAGAATGGTATTTTCGGAATAATTCAAGACTGATCCAGCATAGTTAAAGGATTTTTTTCGGGATGATCTCCAGAATGCCCTCTGACCACTTCATAACTGTATCTGGATTATATTAGCGTTGTTATAAAAACAATATATAAAGTATTTTCAAAAAATTTTGGGACAATAGTTGTTTGAAATAATAAGAGAATATTTCGGAATAACTTCGCCCTATATAAACAGTATAAGTTTTGCTATCATTTCGGTAATATTTTCAAAATCGGTTTCGGATTATTAAAGGATTTTTTGTAACCATTCAAAGAATGCTTCTGGATCATTGTTGTATTTTTACGGAGTCATCTCGGTTCAACTTAGGGTTCACTTCGGTATAATTATAATTTGCATGAGAATGAAATGGTAAATTAAGGTTGTCATGAGCCTCAAATTGTAATTCCATAAATAAGAAAAGGTAGACCCATCAATAAATATTCCGAATTGATGTTTTGTCCGTCTGCCTGTTTGAACGCAAACTAGTTTCTAGATATATCGGCCTTACAACCGATTTTTCAGAAGATAGGTTCTTCACAGCTTCTTTAATTTATGAGATATAAGCTTCAAATTTCACCAAAAGCTCACGTATGCGTATTGTCTTAAATAAACGCAGAGGTGGGTCGTACATCTTATATATATATATATCTTCTGTAAGTGTGTTTGTCATTGAACTCCTTACTTACAACTGGGACGATTTTGATGAAAGTTCGTGTATTGTTTCAAGGGGGATCAAAAATGCTTTAGACTCACAATTTGGTCCGGGAAGTGGACCAGGGTCCGACCTATTCCAAATAATGTCATTAATGGTGCGATTCGCCTGAAATTCGGATCAAGGGTACTTCCTTGACAAAAATATTTGAGGACCTTTTCATTCAGGGAAGTGGATCGGGAGCCTTCGTACTCAAAATAATGCTCTTTATGGTGCGATTTTCTTGAAATGCGGTACAGGTGTACTTCTTTGACAAAGATAATATATGAGAAACTTTCATTCCGGGAAGTGGACCAGGGACCTACCTATTCCAAAAATCTTATTTATGGTGAGGACCTGGGAGCGATGTTTTCCAATAAATCTTATTTATGGCAAGATTCGCTTGAAATTTGGTACAAGGGTACCTCTTTGGGAAAGCTAATACTTGAGAACCTTTTCATTCTGGGAAGTGGATCAGGGGCCGACCTATTCTGAATAACATAGTGTATGGTGCGATTTGCTTGAAGTTTGCTAAAGCTTCTATGACTAGCTCATTACTTAAGACACTTATCTTTGCGGAAAGTGTATTGAGGTTGTTATTTGCTACAAGTTTGGTACAGAAGTACCCTTTTTGTCTAGATTAATATATGAGAAACTTTTCTTTCTGAAAGTGGACCAGTGATCTACCTATTTAAAAGTATTTATTTAGGGTGTGATTTGCTTGAAATTTGATACCGAAATTTATCTTCGACAAGCTATGTTCTTGGAAAACATCGTTTGGCGAACATCAAGACTATTTCGGTACTATTTTTAATTTAACGAAATACAATTTTCCGTAACCATTTACATGTAATTACTTCTGCCATGTTTCTGTTCAACAGACGCATTACAAATACAAAAAAAAAGAATTACAACGAATGAAATGTAAAAAAGCAAACATTTCCTGCCATAGAAGCAAAAAATAATTAACAACTACGATTACGTCTAGACGTCGATATTTGCTCCGGAAATGCTTGCCATTATTTCACTTTAACGAATGTTTGACACGAAGATTGGCTATGTTGACGGTAAACTTCCGGCAGCTGAAAGAATGTTGTTGATGTCAAATGCATTACAATGGTATATTTTATATGCTTTGTATAGAAAGTGGCTATTGGTGCGAGTTGAACTGTAAAGAATGAAGCTAACGCCGAGATTTTTGTTGCACTTCGAAGCGCTGGAGCATGGCGTAGCTCTTGTTAGGTTGTCAACAAAATTTATGCGTTTCATTTGGATTCGGTTTAAAAGCTTAAGCAGGTGGTATACGGTTGAAAATGGAATAGGCATGTCGAAAAAAATGTGTTCGATAAGAAAGAATCGTTTTTGTGACGTGGAATTTGAGCAAGATTTCGGGACTGTCTATGTATAATTTTGGGAGTATTTAGGGAATATTTTGAAATGACTAACAATATTTTTGGGGATGAGTCGGGGATAATCTGTGAAAGATTACAGGAGAATTTATGAAAATTTTGGGAGTGATTTCGGGACAGTTTTCGTAACCAATCCGGATTGCTTTCGGAATCATTTCTGCATTATTTTAGGACTCTTTCAGGACTTTTTTAAAGATAATATTGATATTCTTTTCAGAATAATTTTCATTATTTCGGAACGGTTTGCGGTTTCTTTAAGGACTGTTTTCAAGATAATTTCAAAGCTATATCAGGTTGGTTACAGGACATCCTCTAGATAGTTTCCGCGCTATTGCAGATTAGTTGCTGGTCATCAATCTGTTGTGTATCAGTTCAGGGTAACCCGAGATTATTTTTGGATCCATTCGGTAATGTTTTGGAATTATTTTTATCTTATCGGGACTATATATGGGATCCTTTCGGGAATATTTCATTATAATTTCGAAACGCTTTCTGGACCGTTTTAATTTTACCTTCGGGACTGTCATCGGAATATTTCAGAACTGCTTTCTGGATCATTTGGACTGTTACGGGAAAATTTCGAACCCTTTCTAACATTGGGGATTATGTCGGCACTGTCTTGTGATAATTTCGGCACAATTTGGAGTTATTTTGTGATTGTTATCCGAATCGTTACGGAAAGAGATCAGCATTTTTTCGCCTTTTGAAATTAATTCAGGTTTATTTTAAGGTTGATTTGGGATCAAATCAGAACTATTTCGGAACAATTTCTAGATAATCTGGAGACTATTTTACGATTATTTATCGAATAATTTAGGAACAACTAAGTGATACTAATTCGGTGAAATTTCGAAACTATCTACGGCTCATTTAGGTACTTTTTTGCAATCACTTGCACTATTTAGGGAATCTTTTCTTAACCCTTTCGAAGCTTTTTCGGCATCATTTTGGAACTTTTTTGGGAACGCTTTAAGTTTGTGTTGGGGATAATTTCGGGCAATCATCGTACTATTTCGGTACTGCTCTTTGCATCATTTGTACTGTTACGGAATAATTTTGAGATTATTTTCAATATTCGGGATCATTTCGGTACTATTTTGTGATAGCGATCCGAATAGTAATGGGAATATTTGGGAATTGCTTAGGGGTTTTTGAGATCGTTGGATCGTTTCGGAACACTTTTGAAGCAAGTTCGATATAATTTGAAGACTATTTCGTTAATTTTAATTCTAAAAATTAATTTTAAAAATTTTTAGTTTTATTTTTCATCATTTAGGGGTTTTTTCTGGTTGATTTGAGGACTATTTCTAAATTTTTTTTGAGGGCATATCGGGTTTGTGAGTCGAGTCGACGTAGACCAAAATTATTTTGTATGTGGTTCCGATCGAGATCGAAGCAATGTTGGAAAAAAGGGCAATGTGTAACCGATTTTTCGCCATATCTTGTCAAATTTGGTTCGAAGACAAACCAGTCTAGGCATTGTCATTTTTTCAAAGAAATTTAACCTTAATTTAATAGAAATTTTTCATTTTTCTGAACGCACTTAAAATATTTGCACGAGTAGTCCTATGTTCTCAGATAATTTGAAATAAGCTTTCCTTTCATTTCGCTAAGAACTCAAACCCTCTTACTTGCAAATTTTGCACTCAGCAAAACATGAAAAAAAAATATATATATTTTGTTCATTTTTTCCAGTTGTTTGCAATCGATATGTTGATCACGAAGGACATTGCCGCCACAATCATTTCATCTGCATTAGCCTTGTGACATTTGTTTACTTTTGCTTTAATTTTATTTGCTCTGATGCCAACAACAACAGCAGCAAATACCATTTTGCGGGAACAAAGCTTAGCTAATGTAAATGCCGCCGCAATTGGAGGAGGCAATTCAATAGCAGACCATCGTGCGGTGAGCAGTGATGGTTTAATGCGAGGACAAGCTGTAATTGATGCGGTACCTGTGGCAGGTAAGAGATTATTTGCTATGTATTTGATTTGATTTCACGACATCGAAGTAATCCAATTAAGTCAATTAGAAATGAATAATTTGCAATGAAATATTTATGGAATGCGTATACGCAGGAACTTTTTGCAGCGAAATTCAATAAGCAGTGTGAGGAATAGAATTTGTTTCAGTTTAAAACGAAGAGTTTAAAATTTTTCTAGCAATAAGTCATGATGTAATAATAAAGGTGATGTCAATAAATTAACGTCACTCTTTCGGTAGCTCTATTTCACAGTATTTACTTGTATTACGAAAGTACTAAATTTTGATTGCTTCATTTTTCGTACAAAATTCCCCAAAAAATTTTTTTTTCTGCAAAATCTTTTCTATATTATTTTTCTGAATACAAAGCTACGTTAATCTTTTTGATTAAACCATTCTAGTAGCGGGTTATATAGTTATAATATTTCTAAACGTATAGCAAAATCTACTGCGATTGTAGTAGAACTCAAAAGCAGTTCTGTATGATAGACAACCCTCTAAAATGCGCATGCCGAATTTGTCAGAATAAGGGAAAATTTCAACGGGATGAGAACACCTGAAAATTCATTTCATCATGACAATAAGTAAAGTCGACGCAGTGTTTGTGTTTACTCAAATGAAAATAAATGAACAATTATCTCTGTTTGTTTTAAGAAATTTTTAATTTAATATTTTTTAATGTTTCTTCTAAAATTTGCTACAAACATATAGTAATACTCCTATATTGATAACAGAAAATGCTTGTAATGTGTTTTGAATTCGGAATCAAAACAAGAAAGCCTATAAAATTTTTGTGATTGTAGCAGCATAAGTGTGACGAGAAAAAAATTTAAATTTAGGTACATTCGATTTATTGAATACAAACAAAAAAAACGTTTAAATAGCAATATATCGGCACTCTGATGTTTGGGAATGTACCTAGCCTTTTGTAGCAATATAGGATTACATATATGGCTACAAATAATTTTAAGCTTATAATATTACGGAATTATTTACGGATTGATTTTTGACAGTTCATTTTGGGGTTGGGTGACAGTTTCGCAGTAATTTAGAGAATATTTTTTAATTCCCATCGGGGTCATTTCTGAAGAGTTTGTGGGATGGTTTTTGTTCTGTTGTCCTTCCGAAGAGACCGAAACCAGGCAGCGCTCTTGGCCCTGTTTTTGATGCATATTCTCCAGAGGCTAATTGTATAATGTACCCGGTGTTATACTCCAACCAGTTCAATAAACCTTCTGTTCTGGCTAGATCAATAAAACCTCTGCTGTCTCTTATGTAACAGTGGATGTGATTCTGCTCCTTGGTGATTTTGCAAGTACCCATAGAGGACCAATTGCTGATTGCGGTTCTATTGAGGTTGATATTAATGTCATTCTGCCTCAGAGTGTCTAAAGATGCACCGACCTTTGTCAGCTCATCCGCTTTTTTATTGCTATCAATGTTCAGCGTGATGGTCGCAAGGCTTGCTGCTTCGCGTAACGCCCTATTAAAGTTTTCGATGGCCTAAGAGAACGCATATGATGAATCTAATGCTTTAATCGCTGCTTGGCTGTCTATAAGCTTATCTTACAACCGCTTACCCAATTAGCTAACAAGAAAATATGGCATCTCTCTACCTTGTATCTCTGCTTTTAAGATACTAGCTGAGTTTGGAAGACGGTGGATATTGCAAATTTTAGCTGTTCGCAGAAAACCCTCACATCAACACCGCAGGCTATTTTGGACTCATCAGTGTAGAGTGAGGTTACGATCTCTTTGTAAACTTTGTCCGCTAACCAACCCGTTCTTGAAGAAAACCTCACCTTGGAATTTTTGTCGAAGATCGATGTGCATAGTATATAATCTCTTGTCACATTCGTGTTGGGGATACCACTGTGGCCATACGTTCCATCTTCTAGACTGCCTTAGTCTGACAACTGAGCTAATAGCTGTCGCGTGTATGTGAAGGTCTTATGGAAGCTTGTTTAGGATAATATTAAAAGCTCCGTTGGACATGACATAAGTTCTCCTATTACCCCCACGCATGCTGCCCTCTGTATATTGTTTAGTTTCTTGATGTTGTATTGCTTGTCCAGTGCTGACCACTAAACTAACGCTCCTTACGTCAGGATTAGTCGAATGACTGCTTTGTATATCCACATTATAGGATTTGGTTTTTGGCAGACCTGTAAAGTACTGAGTACATATTTGTACTAGTACCAAATAAGAACAAGTACTCAAGTACTTCAAATCTAAGTACAAAGTATAAGTACTACAGTACTTGTGTTTCGAATCCAAAAGTACAAGTAGATATACTTACGAAATACTTGCAAGTATACGAAAATACTTTTTCTGATAAAATCTGTCAGTTTCATTCATAAATGGAAAATGAAAATATGAGTAAAATTCATATTAGAATGCAACAAGAAGTAAAACACCATATTAAATAAGTAAGAATTGTACAACAGCTGACAATATTAAGTAGTTTTGTGCTTGCTTTCATTATTACTAGCTTTTCAAACGAAAAGCCCATCTTTGATTGCCTTCTAGGACTTTAAACAATGCCTGCTAAGGAAAATAAACGCTCTACGGGGTCAGAGAAAGCTAAGAGCGCATTCATTTTGAGTGCTAGTCCTTCATAAGAGGATAACTCTTAAGCATATTGAAATCTGTATCATTGAAATAACCGTAAAAGACCTCTTCAACCATTTTGTTAAAGTTAGGTGATCGCAAGGGTGCTGGTTGATCCGCTATAAACCCGTTCAATACTTATCAAAGTACTTAGAAAATACTTACAACTACTTTACTTGTACTGCAACAATTCAAGTACAAGTACTTCGATACTTGTACTAATTTTTCGAAGTACTGAGGTACTGATACTTGTACTTGTACTGGTACTTTTTCTTTACAGCGTCTGGTTTTTGGGATGATTTGGAAATGGTTTTAAAATTGGTTAAGAGATTATGTTAAGTAAAAATACAGAGAGTCCGAGAGAACTCACTGTATAAATTCCGTCAAGTTCGACCGAGACGTTCGGACCCTCATTACACTGACACATAGACATATTCGTTTTTATTTATAAGACATGCATATTTGCCATATACAACTAAAAATGCGTTAAAATGTATTCCGAATGACTTGCGAAATGATGCCAAGTGTAAACTTGAGTAAAAATATACATTTTTCTAGAGCATAAGAAGGGCAATAACAAATAATATGAAAACTAAAACTAACTTGTGAAGTTGTTGTTGTTTTTGTTGGAAAAACAAGTGAAACAACGGTAAACATGTGCAACAGTATAAATAGTTGCACTTTGCCACACTTCCCACATATGATGACAACAACGTGACAACCACACAATCACACAAGTGACAAGCAACAAATGACATCATAACTGAAACTATACGCACACACATACACACGCAAGTATATATTCAAAATAAAATATACCCACTCAGCATTTAGATGATTAAATTTTCAATTTCCCTACATATAAATACAATTTGATTACTCTTTCTGACTAAATAATGAGTTCTCATACAATTGAACAAAAGAAATAATCAAATATGAATACTTTTGATGATCAAAAACTGAAAAGCAAATTTCGATCACTTTTTGGAATCATTTTTGAAGTCCTTTGAAGATTAAATTTTAATATTTCATAAAAACCAACAAAAAAAATAATCTAATATGCTTACCTTTGATGCTCAAAAACTGAATATAGGTTTTCAATTAGATTTTGGAATCTTATTTGAATCAAATATGTTTACTTTAGTAATCAAAAGTTTATAATCATTTTTAATTCAGCCTTCTGAATTTTTCTGACTATATTTGTTGACTGAATATAATTTTATATTTGCTAAAATTTTACTTATTTGAAAATCTTATCTTTTTCACATACACACATTTTTTCAATCATGAAGCTCAGAAAAAATATGTATATAAAATTTTTATTATTAATACAGTCTTCAAGACAATGTAATACAAATGCTGCTCGTGCCCGAAGATTTCGCCAACCATTTCTCCACCTTCGGCTTCCCAGAAAATACATAATAGTTGGACAATATAAAGGTTGTGACCTATTTGAACCCCAGGTAAGTGAAACTCTCTTGACCTGTGTACCTGGATATGTCTTCAACATCCTGTACAGTATCCTATTTTAAGATATTGACGATCACAGCTGATGTTGCATGTTGTAGTCGCAGGTGTATATGGGTCAAGTTTGTTTGCGAGTGACCTGTGATTCAAATAGCTCACTTCCGCATGCTTTCTTCCCCTGATGAGTATAGCAGCTTATTTTGAATGAGAATGAAGAAAAAATGCATCATAATCGCATTCAAAAATGATTAAAAAATCTCAACCAAAACGATTGAAATATGTTCACGAATATGATCAGAAAATGACTGTGAAAATCAGTCAAATATTACTCTAAAACAATTAAAGCTCAATTTTGCAATGATATCAAATATGAATAAAAAGCGTTTCGAAATAGGAATCATAAATGATTATTCAAGAATGATCACATTTAAAGTACATTTTTCTCCCGACCATACATTAATTTTCGAACAGAAAATGCTTTTAAATTTGAACGTTTTTAATCATGATATTTAAATATTTTTAATCAAAATTTTCATAAAATGCTGGCTGGGTATAATTGCAGCAAGAAATTTATACACAAGCAAATATAAACGAAAAGTAAGTCAATGTGTTGGGCGTGTCACTTAACTGACGACAATGATATAAAATCCGAAAATGTGCTGCCGCTACTGCTGATGTTGTCACTGCACTTGAATGCTACAATAACAATAGAAAACAAAAACTGTAACAACAAGTAAGGAAGTCTAAGTTCGCGTGAAACCGAACATTACATACCCAGCTGTACACTTGAAATGCTGCTGTTGTTTGTTTAGTGTGCTTAATAGTGTTACAAGGCTGCGCAGTAATACATTTGCATATGGTTATATTCTGAACTAATTTTTCTTCGAGTTATGGCTCCCGAAACATAGAAAATTGCTTAGTCATAAAAGGGGCGGTGCCACGCCCACTTTTTAAAATTTGAAGTTGTAGGATGCCGAACTAAAACACGTCCGCTCTGCTCAATAATTATTTTATTCTAAATTCCAAAATACAATTTTTTAAATCCAAAACAATACTCGTCACAATATTTTTCAACGAGTCACGTACACTTGTTCCCTTTACAAATACAATCAACAAGTCAAACAAGTGTACGTCCTCTTGAACATATTTACACAAACATACAATAATTAAAATTGAAACATAAAAATAATTTACAAAATGGAAGTTCGTACATTCAAAACAACTCAACATATACAATATTAAAATAGACAAGTAAATTAAATACATATAAACATTTAGGGCAAATGTAAATGAAAATATATTGATTTCATTGTTAATCATTTGAGACTTGCTATATCAAACATTAAAATCAAAATCGTAAAACAGTTTAAAGAGATCAGTATGCATACTATAAAGTTGTTCCTATTTATTGTTATAAATCCACTTGGGAAATGAAATACCATTGATATAAAGTTCTTTTTTGCAAAGATATAGCTTATTTTATTCGTCCACTATCCTTTTAAAAATCTTTTATATAAAAGTGGGCGTGGTCCTTAACCGATTTCGTTAATTTTTGTGCAAAGCTTTCCTTATAGTAAAAGCAACCTCTCTGCCGAATTTTGTTACGATAGGTTTAACGATTTTTGATTTATGATTAATAATATTTGTAAAATTGATTTTATCACAAGCGGGCGGTGCCACGCCCATTTAAAATTTGTTTTTTCAAATTTTTATCAAGAGTCTCAATATCAGTTCACACGTCAAATTTCAACATTCTAGGTGTATTATTTACTAAATAATCAGGTTTTTTGTGTTTTCCAAAATGTTATATATATAAAAAGTGGGCGTGGTTATCATCCGACTTCGCTCATTTGCAATACCAATCTATTCTGGGTCCAGATAAGGTCGGGTACTAAATTTGGTGAAGATATCTCGATATTTACTCAAGTTATCGTGTTAAGGGGCAGACGGACAGATGAACGAACGACGGATGGACGGACGGACATGGCTTAATAAATTTTTTTTCGATACTGATGATTTTGATATATGGAAGTTTATATCTATCTCGATTCCTTTATACCTGTACAACCAACCGTTATCCAATCACAAGTACAGCTGGGTATAAAAATATAATAACAAACGAATGTTGTAAGAGGATTTTTTGAGCGAAAGAAGCACGCGCTTTCTACAACAACAACAGCAGCAAAAGTAAGCAAACAAGTTGTTAAGTGCAACAAAAATTATAAAATAAGGATTTATGCTTGCATGTACATTAGGGTGGCCCTTTGTTTTATGGAGAAAAAAAAATGTGTTTGGATTTTCGATCTTAACCCCTAGAAAGATGCGAATAGCGCAAAAACAAATATATACAAATATTTATCTATAAAGATTTATTGTGAGATTTGGGAGGCAATTCCGCTCACAATAAATAAATAAGGGTGGACAAAAGAAATATAAAAATTCTTCCTTTTTACGTTTTTAACCTCTAAGTCTTTTTGATTGGCCTAAAATTTTGCACATACTTTAAGGCTATTTCAATATTTCTTGGAAAATATCTGGAAATAACGGTCACCCTAATGTACATGACCAAAGAACATTAAAAGTGTGGCAAAAGTGGTGTGAAAACACGCGAAATTTTATTTTTTTGTCGAAATGATTGAGTCAAAATGTGTGCTCAAGTGTATTTTGTAGGGCAACGCGACGTGCCATGAAAAAAGCTTCGTTATCTTCATTCTTCCCTTGTGTTGCCTTTGTGAGCGCGTCTTCCTTGGCGCAGCGATACGCATTGTTGGATTTGAGTTTGCCATCCGACAATAGTTTGATGCGACAATTTTATTTGTACTAATGACTTTAACTCTAACGAGAAAATTCTTCAGCTTAAATGGTATGCAAAATTTTGTTCGTCGTTCAAGATGTTTTCATGTGCGGGGAAGGAAATATTGAACGCTTAAGTGATTTAAGAGCTCAAGTTGAAGGGCTTCATTGTGCTTAGTGCAGCAGAAAATTGCTGAAATATTGACTTATCCATACATAATTTTGGTATCAAATTTACTATTAATCATAGTACATGAGAAAAAATATGCTATGTATATGATTCTGCAGAATATTTCTCAAGTCATGCAAGAAATTTGCACAATACTGTTTAGTAATGAGGCTGTTGGCCTCGTTTTTATCAGGGCACCATTTCTCCTAACCTAACCTAGATAATAATAATTATTATTATAATTTGTGCGAAAACTGATGTTGCACGAAAATCCCTGACTGTGATACAATCATAAAAACTCGTAAAGAAGACAACCAAGAAGATAAGGTCTGATGTAAATTGGAATGATTTTCTGTCGTCCCTTGTCAAACTTGATATGTAGAAAAACCGGTTTCGACGTTGTGCCATCTTCAGTATAAATTTTCATACATCATGTTGGAAAACTAACAAAACATAATGAAAAAGAAAAGGAGTTTGGAAAGACTTTATTGTGATAATATTGAAGGATTTTTGGAGGCCAACGAGCTACGTACGATTTTCTCAAAAAGTCCAATTACCCCGCTAGATGGAAGGTGGCCACCACCCAGGGTCATTGAGATCAGAAGTTTCCTCGATTAGAAAAGCATCGAAGACTTTTTAATGAAATTAAGCGTATCTCTTACCATTAAGATGCCAGACCGAACTTGGGCATAACCCAGAAAGTAACGTGAACCAAAATCTGTTCGTTCTTATATCGCTGCGACGTCTAACCTTCGTCGATGACTCGCCGATATTAGTCGTGATCATTCCGTGTATGCAGCTGTGCATGTTATCACTACAATATAAAGAAAAGGTTTCCTTTGAAATATTTCACTCTATGCATCCTTCTGGACACTTGTAGAATTTGTAAAGCAACAACCATAAAAAATAAATACTTGTCGCGATTTACCTCCAGAGTGATTCAAGTCACGGCAATCGCACGAGTAAATTCCAAAGGGAAGATTTACACAGTTCTCGGAGAGTCTCTTCTTAAACACGGTTCGCATCTCGCGTTATTGTTCAAGAACAGTGATTGCTTCGTTGATAATGCGTCGGAATTTTTCTCATGCTACGCCGAGAGAACGGTGGCATCGCAGCGATGTCACGCCGACTCTACGCTGGCGTTGTGCAGACACTAGGTCTGACTATATTCACGACGGCGGTGTAGCCGCCACATCTGTTATATTATTTTTACAAATGTTCTTATGATCGTCGTTATTTTCTGCGCTACAGAGCAGCACGAAAATCAATCACGAAAGCCGTTGTAGCCAGATTAAACCTAATTCTATTTTTGGGAAGCGACAGTGAGTGGCGTCCTTTTTATTTTGTCAATAAAGACTAAAATAGAAGTAAAAACCAGATAATAAAAGCTATAATCATTTTTTGGACATTTTTTAAATATAATTAATAATTTTTTCTAAATTTTTCGCTACTGTTTGCTGTAAATTATATTGGTGGCTGCCGCTTTCAAAGTAATCAATAAGCTAATGCTTGGCTACGGTTGTCTTCAAGCTTTGCTTTATTGTGGTTGTGGTGTATGGACACCAGGTTGAATGTGATCAGCCCTACTATGCCGATGTCGCTATTGCGTCGTTGTCTGACAGTACGTTGATGCGCTCCGTTATTGTTCCCATGCAACTTCGAAAGGGTGGTTATATTGAGACAACGTTGCGCCGCTGAATCGGCGATGGCGTCCCTATAACTTGCCGCCAAAATGAAGCCTATATGACGCGCCGATGCTGCCAATACTCCATCGCTACTACGTAAATGTACTCTATGCTGCACGTATAGCGTAGTCCTGTCGAGGCAATGCCACGCCGACTATACGCCGATGTCGCGTCGGCAAAGAAAGTTGACATGAGTGACCATCGGAGATTTCGTATACCGTTTTAGCATTAAAAATTTGTTGGTAGTGTTTTCTATTATTTTTTGTTGAAAAACTAAGATGTTTTATTGTTGCTAAACTTCATTCGAATCGCTTCATAGACATTGTTGCTAGGTCCTAAATATCGTAACGAATTTAGTGCAACTCCGCTTATTTGCAACCTTATACTAATGTTCGTAACGCTGAATTGCTGAATAAATAACTCCAATATTGAATTATGCAAAATAGTCTGTATTAGACTACTTTCACAATAACACTTCTACTTCTCAACAGATGCGTGCTTAAATCAAACTGAATCTATGATTGCTCAGATTGCGCTCTTCTATACTCTTCGATTTCCTCGTTCCATACTTCTAAGCGTTTCCAGAATTTACTTAGTTACCAGCTATAAAATTATAACTACAGATGCACGTGTATAGCTTCTCATATGCGCGTGTAAAATAATTGCCTACTTCTGGAGTATCTCAGATATGTGCATGTGTTTGTGCGTTGCTCTCCGCTGCTTGTATGGACATATATGTAGACATAATGATTAATTTGGTTATGTGCATACAAGTCACTACTCAGTATCGGTTTAGAGATGATAGCATCCCTTAGCGTTGCTAGCACTCGTCACATGCCCTCCACCTAAGTCTGATCACCCCGATCAGACAAATTTCCTGATCTAAACGCCGCTAGCATCTCCAAATGTGCCACTCTTCTATTTCTTGATTTCCCAATGGTTTTTATGCGGTAGATGGTATCACTGATCTTCTTCACAACTTTGTACGAGCCTTCCCAAGTGCACCGAAATTTGGATGGAACACCTTTCCACCGGTGACGGATCAGATCGAATCAAGGAATGAGATGCGCCCGTATCTACAGTCAGTACACGTTCTTTGCCATCCACATTCCCTCTTATGGTAAGACTGCTTGATTTCCTTCCAATTTGCAACACAGATATAACAGTACATTCAAAAGCTGGAGATAGCTCTCGATCTCTACATCTTACTCGCTCTTTCTCATCCCCTCCAGCTTTGTTATTAAGACCACTCATGCTGTTGCAACCACTAGGATCAAGATCGCAATGACGTGCAATGTAACCGGGCTTCCCGCATTTGAAGCACTTGATAACTCTTTCACTCCGCTTTTGCGATCCTTTCAGCGCGTCCAATATTGTGTTCACCCAGTCTGTCCTTTCTACCTCCACACGGCGTGCTTTAACGCTGGCTTACACAGAAGCGATGCTGTTTCCCGAATTAGAGCATGTGATACCGTTTCTGTGAATGTAGGTTTTGGGTTTGCGTATGTCGCTCGCTTCGGTTCGATATCCCGTATTCCATTAATAAATCTCTGGATTTTTACCTTTTCGGTATATTCCACGGGTGCGTCCGCATTCGCTAAATGTGCCATCCTTTGAACATCCGACGCAAACTCTTGCAATGTTTCACAAGGCCTTTGGAAGCGGTTCAGTAACTCCATTTGGCATATCTGTCTCCTATGCTCGGTTCCGTATCGTCTCTCTAGAGCGCCGATCAATGCTTCATAACAGTTCCGTTCACCCTCTGGAATGGTTTTTAATTCTCACCTGCAGGCCCTTTCTATGCCATGAAGAGTGCAGCCACTTTATCATCCGCATTCCAGTTGTTCACTGCTGCGGTCTTCTCAAACTGTAGCTTAAAGGCCTTGAAAGGAACAGAGCCGTCAAAAGATGAGTTTTCACCTTCGTATTGCTTGCTGAAACAGCTGGGCGTTTTAATTGCAACTCCCGTATACGACCTCTCAAAGCATCCACCTCGGCTTCGATTTTTTCCTCAAACTGCGTTATTTTCTCGTCCATACGCGCTTCGAGTTTTGATGATATACGATTTGTACTGTTATGCGTGCCTCTTGCTCTTTCAGTTGCGTTTCCATCTTGATGTAATCTGTGTCGACATTCCTGAAATACGCGTTTCTTGTGCTTCAATCTTTGATGTTATGCGTGTCTGCTGTGATTCTAGTTGAGATGCCGTTTGTGACGTTATATATGTCTTCTGTTCCTCCAGTTGAGATGACATATATGTCTTCTGTTCTGCCAGTTGAGATGACACTGTCGATGTTTGTGCAGATATTGCAACCAATATCGTGTTCAAGTCTGTGCTGGCAACTGCCTGTGATGTTTCGTTTTTCTCTTCAATTTTTATTGTAGTCTCGTCCCATTAGGATAAAAGACATACTCGTCCACATCAATTCCTTGCGACTCCATTACCTCTCGTACTCGTGCTTGCAGTTCGATATTATTGCCGGTTGTGTTCAATCCACGGTTTTCCAACTCTTTTTTCAGTTGCTGGATCTTTAATTCACTCAACTTTGCCATGTCCAAGTTGTATTCAAATCTTTGGAATTTATTCAACAATTCCTCTTCTCACACCAATTGTAACGAATTTAGTGCAATTCCGCTTATTTGCAACCTTCTACTAACGTTCGTATCGCTAAATTGCTGAATATATAACTCCAATATTCAATTATGCAAAATGGTTTTTATTACACTACGTTCACAATAACACTTCTACTTCTCAACAGATAGGGTGCTTAAATCAAAATAAATCTATGATTGCTCAGATTGCGCTCTTCTATACTCTTCGATTTCCTCGTTCCATACTTCTAGGCGTTTCCAGAGTTTACTTAGTTACCAGCTATAAAATTATAACTACAGATGCACGTGTATAGCTTTTCATATGCGCGTGTATATGTGAGTGTTACTTGCACAAATAATTTCCTACTTTTGGGAGTATCTCAGATATATGCATGTGTTTGTGGGTTTCTCTCCACTGCTCAGTATCGGTTTAGAGATGATACCATCCCTTAGCGTTGCTAGCACTCGTCATAATATTTATTCACCTTTACTAATGCCTTCTTCATCCTTTTGATTACTTCCAATCAATCTTAGAACGCGCCGCTTTTATACGCTTTGAGCTGGCAAAGGCTTTGAATCGATTAAACTTTAACTTCAGCAAAAATGTCTCCCATCATGCCCGTGCTATCAATCCACGATTTTCAGTTGGTGGTAGCTTAACAATGAATAAACCACAAGGACAATTATTCGAGGTAAGTCGAAAATATCTTTAGTAAGCATAAGCTAAAAAAAAACAAGTAAGGACGGGACTGTCTTCGGCTGTGCTGAAGACTTCATACCTTTCATGAATGGGGCTGAACAATAATCTTATCCAGTTCGTAATCTCCAAATAATCGGATGTATAAGATAAGAAATATAGAGTGAACAGTTGTACATACCTAAACAATTTTTAAGATAAATATAAAATAAAAAATGGCAAAAAAAACCCTTATATTATATTATTTATATTTTTACAGGAAATCATCTATAATATATTAGAATATATAACACCAAGATTCATGTTTTTATATTGGTAACTAAGGGAGAAATTGCCAAAAATCTTTCTATCTGAACGATCGGTTGTATGGGATTGGTGACTTGTAGAGCCTTTTCTACAAGTTTCTGTTGCTTATTTAAAAAATTAAACGCGAGACAATTTACCTTTACTTGTTTATTAAAGTGTACTTCATTCGAGTAAAGTTACAATTCGATTGAACTTAAAAACTAAGACACGGTTCAAAATAGGAAATCTGTAAAAAATTAGTCATAGGAATTTTCCGTGGAAAAGTCCTGTTGTTTCAAATTGACAAAATACAAGTTATACATCGGATGATTTCATGAGATGGCTAATTATAATAGGATAGGTGCGAAGAGTATTATATGAAATTCTGCTTGTGATTACGTATGAATGTAGGCACATATGTTTGTATTCATAGCAACATGTTTGTATGTATGCTTGTGATGTATGCTGCAGCGACGAAAGCGATGAAGGTGGATTGGGCAATAGTTATGAGCTCAAAGCGAAGAAATAATTTGAATACAAATGATGACAACAACAAAAGCGATGAAGATATGTTAAAATGAGTGTGCATGGAGTTAGAGAACAATTGCAATTTCGATGATAGCGAAGACTGATTGGAAAGGCAGGTGTGGCGATGATAATTTTTAGGTAGGGGCGCGAACAGGGATATATACTATATATAGCTCCGATCAAAGTGATTTTGTCAGAAAATCTTCTATGGTATATTAAAATATATATCACCGAGTTTCACGTTTGTACTTTCTAAATTAAGGGAGAAATGGCCAAAATCTTTCTATCTGAACGATCGGTTGTATGGGATATAACTATATATAGCTCCGATCAAAGTGATTTTTCAGTTTCAAGTTTGTACCAAAATCGTCTTATCTGAACGATCGGTTGAATGGGAGATATATGTTATAGTGGTCCGATCTTACCGGATCCGACAAATGTCTAATATAATACAAAAATACATCCTTGTGCCAAATTTCATTGAGATATCTCAAAATTTGAGGGACTAGTTTGCGTTCAAACAGACAGATGGACGGACATACCGACATGGCTATATCTACTCAGTTCGTCGCCCTGATCAATTCGGTATACTTAATGGTGAGTCTATCTTCTATATTTCTCAACGTTTCAAACATCGGACCAAAGTTAATATACCATTTCATGATCATGAAAGGTATAAAAAGTGATTGAAATTTTACGCCAATTTGTTGAGAAAAATATTAGCAAATCTACTTTGAAAATATATGTATGTACATATGTATTAGTAATTGCTTTCTTCCTTCTACCGCTTTCGTGACACCTCAACAGAAGAATAAAGGCAAGATTAAGTTTGGTACAAGATGGCGTATACGTAATTTAAAGTGACGTTTCAATGCGCTCAGTTTCTGTGAATGAATTGAAATCTGCTTTTGTAGCAAATAAACAAAATTGGTAATTCTTAGAGGGAATTGGAATTTTTCAATGTCATACTTTTCTTAAATTTAAACTATTCCCCACTAAGTATATACATACATATAACAATTAAACAATTAATGAATGCCTAAGCACATATTAAGGTAAGAAACTTAAAAACCAAGTCTCAGCCGTGAGTACTCAGTACCTGTGATGTGTAAACGCACATGTGTACGTATAGGCTAGGTTAAGTTAGGTTGCGTGATGACTAAAATTCAGAGTTATAATCAGAGCAACCTACCTGACCGATACTAATTCGAAGAATTGTAAAAACTTCTTTTTTCGGCACAAGATTACTGGACGAATCGATGCGAAGCAGAGTCCACGATTGTATCGAGATCCCGGGAATAAGAGAGCAGGAGGTACTGAATGCAACACAAAGAGTTGCAGATAATAAGTCCCCAGAACCAGATGAAGTGTCAAAACGAAGCGAATAAGCGATAAGGTCTAGAACATCAGTATATATGGATGTCTTCAACACCTGTTACCAAGAATGAGTCTTTCTCCGCTAATGGTAACGTCAAATACTGGTGTTTTTGCTGAAGTCCGATAAGATGCCCGACCAGGCATCCTCGTACAGGTCAATGTGTATGTTGGATTCGACAGGATAGATTCTTCAAAATATTATTATTATTATAGCATCTGCAGCAGACTCTTGAAAGTTGGCTTGTTAAATATTCAGTTTGGATCTAGAAAATCAAGACTTACGATAGAGGAAATACAAACAGTTGTCAGCAGCCATAACTGCAGGTCAAAATAAAAGCACAATCTGTGCACTAAATACTTTGAATATTAGAAATGCTTTTAATAATACGAACTGGATGCTATACTTAGCATAAAATCTAACGCCACGGGTTTTGACGGGATTCACCCGAAGTTTTTGAAGTGCTTACTCCCAAAGATCTTACCATACCTTACTTACGCTTTCAATACAGTTTTATTTACGTCGAGTTTTCCAGACTGCTGGAAAAAATCTAAAATCATTCCGGTTAGGAAACCCAATGGCGACTTTAGGCCAATTTCCATCTTACCATTCCTATCTAAGGTACTTGAACGACTAATGCACAATCAAATCTGTTACTTCATCAATAAGAACTCACTGCTTAGCCAGTATCAATCTGGATTTAGACCTAACAGGGGCTGTACCACAGCTCTTCTAAAGGTCACCGATGATATAAGATCAAACATAGACAAAAATAACGTAACATTTCTAACTCTACTTGATCACTCTAAAGCTTTCGGCACGGTAGATCAACACACTTTTATGCATAAAACTCAATAAATTGTATAATTTCTCTTCATCGTCACTGAGTCTAGTTCAAACTTACCTTTTCGGTCGTTCACAAGCCGTAAGTATTGGAGACTCAACATCGAAACTTTTGAATGTAACAAAAGGTGTCCCTCAAGGATCAATTCTCGGTCCACTTTTATTTGTGCCTTATATAAATGATATCGTTGATGGATACAATGCTTCAGTATCATTCATATCTATGCAGATGACGTTCAACTATATATTGGTTGTCCCTTAGATTCCATAAATGCTTGCATTGGGAACATAAACATCGACCTAGATCAGATCAATACTTGGGCCTGTCATAATGGCCTAGTCTTGAACCCAAAGCAATATATAAAAAACGATTTGACCTAGCAAATTTTCACGAGATAAAGTTGAATAACACTGTAATAAAATATGTAGACACTGTAAAAAATCTGGATGTGATTTGCAATAGAACGCTAACATGGAACAACCAAATAATCGCTAATGTAGGCCGCGTGTATGGAATGCTGAGATCACTATGGAGTGTCCAGTAATTCACACCACCTAAAATTCGCCTACTTCTAGCTAAAGTGTATCTTATACCTAAATTGCTATATGGCTGTGAACTATATGCCGGTTGTGATAGCATGGGTAGGAGGAAACTTAATATCCTATACAACATCGTGGCTAGGTATATTTACAGTGTTAAACGTTATGATCACATCTCAACTTTTGCTCTAAAAATATTTTCCATCTCATTTGAAAATCTCTTAAAACTCAGATGCTTAACATTGTTACATAAAGTCATAGTTACACATGAGCCAGATTATTTGAAGGAGAGTTTTAGTTTCATGAAATCCTTTCGATCACTCGCTATCTGTAGCATGAAATATACTTGCTCGGTTACCGAGCGACAGTTTTTTGTTGTCACAGTTCGCCTTTGGAATAATCTATCAATAGCGATTAGAGGTTTGAAAAACACAACCCGGTTCAAACAAGAAGTTATGCAACACTTTGGCAAATGATTTGTATACTTCTCTCTCTATTTCTTCACTGTATATGTTTTTCATTTATTCTAAGTACTCCGAATATTGTTTTTCTTCAAATATTCTCTGGTTATATTCAGCTTAGTTATCCACTTAACTGGTTAAGGATTATTTTATTTTTGAGTATTTGTATGTGTTGTGTAAAATTATCACTTATTAACCAGGTAACCCGATATGAAGGCCTACATGAATTGGTTTCAATATTATAAGTTTTTTAATTAATAATTTGGGAAAAATTTAAACAACGTGACATCAGGACGGACAAGGCGACAGCTGTTTCGATTATACCTTGTAAATCTCTTCAAAGCCTTTTCTCCCGGGAGTGGGAGTCGAACCCGCACACCTACGATAGTTTAAATGGTTACAAACGCATTCAGCTACGTCATGCCTTAGTTGTTGTAAAGTTTTTCCCAATTGCTTTCTTTTTTGCATATCTTAATCTTTTACACATTGTATACTTCGTATGCAATTATGTGTTAAAGCTTTGCTTGTTGGTACAGCGGTTTTCAAAGAAACTTTGGTATTGTTGCTGTTTTTGTTCTATTTATAGAACTACAACGAATTAACCAATTTTGTCTGTTTGTATGATTTAATCGGGGATTGCCCGTATTGCTCTTTTTTTTTGTTATAAAGTTTTTATTTAAAATGTTAGTGTGTAAGATATCATGCACTGTAAATATAACCATTGGTTGTTGTGTGTGATTAAAGAATAAAGATAAAGATAAAGATGCAGATAAAAACATCGCTATGAAACTATGACGCACCTGCAAACCTGCGCAGAATCCAATTATTCTATTTAAGCGACAGAGTGCTCCTACACAAACGAGGGACAGAGAAAGCACAACATCACAGGCGGCGTCCCCAGGAATCTGTTCTAAAACGAACGCTTTTGAATGCGATGTATGTGCTACAAATCGATCTTTCTGAATGCTAGCAAATTCTTGGCTATGCAAATGATATTGTCGTAGTAGCAGTTGCCAAAAACTGGACCTTCTCTAAGCATTATGTAATAACCCCGTAGGAAGAATAAAGGAGTGGCTGGCGAACATTGAGCTGAAGTTGGCTGCTATAAAAGAGAGATGGTTTTGGGGGGCTTAAGGTGGACTGTAGATGAGTTCGTTCTGAAGAAGGTTATCAAATAAATTCAGAACCTTGTTTGAGATATTGCAAACATTGACATAAAACTAACTTTTAAGGAGCACTTAAGGGCGGTGGAATTTTCTAAAGTTAGTGTAGCCCTAATACGAATAATGCCATACATCGGCGGTCCAGGTATGGCTGACCATCAGCGTTGGTCTAATGTAATCAGTTCGATAATATTATACGTCACACCATTGCACAGTGTTTCGTGTAGAACAAGCTGGCTGGACAAAAACAAAGTTCTTATTCCAAGAAAAGTGTAATCAGAAATAAAGAAAGAAAACAAACAAAATAACGGGATTTTTGCTTTTTTTTGATATTTTTGCTCATATATATTGAGTAATTGAAGTAGAAAAGTAGGAGTGGCCGTAAAATGCATTGATTAATTTGCAAAATTCTTGTTGAATATTAAGCTTCATATTTATTTTAAGTGAACACTTTTATATAATTTTTTTGATGGATTCTAAGCTCGAAGGTAAGTAAAATTTTTTAATAGTAATTCTTTCGCAATTAGAGTATTTTCAATATATTTAACATTCCGTTATTTAGAAGAAAAGCTTTTTTTGTCTATATTTTTAAATTTAGGGACAAAAAAGTGACATACATCCGCGGACATCCGGGCTAAGTTTTACATATGTTATAGCCGCAAGTATTCTCTAATAGTCGAAAGAAAAAACCATTGCGAATTCTTTGCGCATCTATTTTAATTTTTTTTTCAGATTTAGTTATCTCTACAAATAAAATAGGATGTATGTACGTACCAGCTCCGACGAGATATTTGAACCATTAAAGCTGATCTACAAACGGCAAAACCAATTCCTAGGTACAGGGAACAAACACGTAGCCATAAAACGCACAAAAATAAACGCGAAAGGTCAACAAGAACACACAAAAACAAAAAGGCGAAGATCACTGACTTCAACCTGCCACAACCTACCGCACCAGTCACCAAGGCATAAAAACAGGTGCATACAAAGCAATTATAATACAGGTATAACCACACAGGAACGCTACACAAAACAACCCCATTTGGTAGCATCTACGCCAATACCTGAATGTAATATAAATACTGCACAACTTGGATTGATAGTAGATAAACCAAAACCAGGTTTCGGCAATACCAATGACGGCAATACTGCTCGTAGGTTTTTCGAAAATTCTGAGGCTAGTGCTGAGATTACGGGATTGGATGTTACGCTCATCAAAAGATTCGACACTCTCCTTCGCCAATTAGCATCTGGGTACAATATAAATATCCAAAGATTTGAAAAATTTGCGGTCGAGACTAAAAAACTATACATAGATCTCTATCCATGGTTTAATATGCCTGCTACAGTTCATAAAATCTTAGTGCATAGTACTGATATTATAAAATCAGCAATTTTACCCATTAGTCAACTTTCTGAGGAAGCACAGGAAGCCCGTAACAAAGATTTGAGACGATTCAGGGATGATAACACACAAAAGCAGTCGCGTGAAGCCACGAATAGAGATCTTATGAATATGTTGCTTATAACATCGGATCCTTTAGTTAACAGTTTTAGGGAGATACCTAAGACAAAATTTAAAAGTCTGACTTCAGAAGTCTTAAATTTACTGTCCCCCGATAATGTTGAGGAGTCAGTAAATACCCCAGTTGTTTCAAGCTTTCACAGTAGTGTTGCTGATGCTCATGACTATTCCACAAGTGACTCATCGAATGAAAGTGATAATAGCGAATAATAACATAATTATGAAAGATAACCTACCCTATAACTTGTTATTGGATCAGGTTTTATTTAATTTAAATCTATAGTCTTTTTTACTGTGTATGATACTTTACTTTTATGTTTTTGTAATAAGTAATTTTCACATAATTAATTTAATTATATACATTGTTATTATTGTTATTGTTATTTACTTTTACATTCCTGACTGGTACTATAAAATAATTGTGTAAAAATTGTAGTGCGAGGATAAATACTCAAATAATTACAAAATATGTATGTAAATATGTACAGTCACTCACATAAATAAGTAGACACCCCTTTTTGGACAATTCTTACGATTTTCGCTTTCGCAAATTTATTTTAACTAATTTCCCATAAGAAAATTTTACACGGTCTATAACAAAAACTAAATTATATTTAAAAAATGTTTGAAAAATTCGACGAATTTTCATATTTTAACTAATTTCCCATAAGAAAATTTGTCACGATCTATAGCAAAAACTAAATTATATTTAAAAAATGTTTGAAAAATTCGACGAATTTTCATAAAAAATTTAAATTTTTTTCCGAATTTCTAGAAGTTTTTAGAGTATTGAGATTTGTAGTCCATTCAATTTAAGTACAATAAAGTAATATTCCTAAGTCCTTTAAATTTTTTTGGATCTATGTCACTTATTCACATGAGTTACTGTATATGAAATAAGCAAATGTATGCATATGAAGTAAAATTTTGGAAAAAAATAAAAAAAAGAACATATTGCTGAAAAAAATGACGTAGTTGTAATAAATGACTGCATATGAAACGGAAAATCTCATAAAATAATTTTGTCCAGCTAGCTTGTTCTACACGAAACACTGTGCATTGTAGCACGAAATTAAAAATATCCGTAAAAAAGATATATTTACAGCCGAATGAATCACTGCTATACGAGTAGCAAACGCTTATCGGACTAGATCCTGGTGTTATCTCGGAAAATCCCATCAGCGATCTGTTTCACATTGGAATATAGCGAACATCTGAAGATGCTAAGAAAAGCGCAAGATCACGAACAATAGCTGAGGGGCAAGAATGGTGGGAGGAATGAGGAAAGGGTGCTAGACCTTCACATTAGTTCGGAACATGGAGTAATAGTAAGAGTGGAGGCACGGCCAACTAAAGTATTACCTCACGCAGATATTTATTGGACACGGCGGTTTCAATTAGTATTTACATAAGCGTAGGGTCGTTTCTGTCAACACTGCCCGACCACGTTGGAAAACGAAGAACACTAAAATTTCATTGCCTTCGTTTTTTCGGCGAAAACTCTCTGTACATAGAGTTTTTGGGGAAGAGCTTTAAGGAATTTGGTTCCACTAATGTGCAAGCTTTTCGAGAACTTCGCCGGCGTTTCACCGATGATTACTGACTTCGGCAACTTATTGCTTTAGTATCGGCTTATTATCAAACGCGAGTTCGTGATCGTCGAGTATCGGTTATTGGTTTCTGACCGGTTACAGATGCGTCATCGATTATCTCATATCGAAGTTTTATTGATATCTGTTTTTATGTCAAACCGACAAATCTTCCATAATAAATCGATAATGAGCCGTTAATAAATTGGTAACACTTCGACAGGAAACGGAAAAATTTATGAAAACAAAGCGATATTAAATCGATAACTTTGTTATAACCGAAAAGAAATTAATACATTTTCGATTGTAACCCTATTATTTTTCGATAATATATCGATAACTTTTTATGCTAGCAACTCGCTAAATTTTTGATAAGATATCCACTGCTGTTTGATAATATATTGATCAATTTTGGATAGATAATCGATATCTTTTTTTCTATAGCAAATTTATAACAGTTCGATAAGTAGCCGATAGCTTGTTTTTACCCCATCGAAAGCAGTCTATAACAAACCGATAACACGTGGATGACAAACCGATAAATAATTGTCAGCTAACCGTCATCGCTTTGATAAGAAATTGATAACACGCCTTGCCTTGTCTTAACGTACTGTCTGAAATGGCTCGAAAATGATTCTTTGAGTGTAAAAAATAATACATCTCAACTTTTCTCGCCTTTAATGATTTTAACGATTTTGTGTGTGCTGAATGGGTGTGTACTTAGCTAATTTAAAGTCATAACACATACCAGTAATGGGCTTAAGAAAATAAATATTTTCTCACGTAATACTGGAAAAATGTTCGCTCAAGTTGCGAAAAGTCTGAAAAGTTTTTGTCTGGAAATGTAACAGATGCCCGAAGGAAATTTTGAGCTTTAAGTTGTGTAGAATTGTTTTTTTTTGTAACCTAGGAGTATATGCTTATGAAAAATACTAGAAAGAGAATAGCAAGCAATGTGGGACAAAAGGAACAAAAGTGAAGTTGGAGTAAACGAAATTAACGAGAAAACTATTTAAAATATTGTTATTTGCGTTGGCGATGCAATTTTAACTTAGCTATCTTAAGTCTTCAAATATATATAAAAAAGTTAACATTTTCACAAACACAAAACATATCAGAAAAAACCAATTTGCTTGCCAATTTACCAAAGTGACCATTATGCGCCTAAATGTGTAACACAAAAAAAGTTATAATTTCGCACAACACCTTTATAATTTATTTACACACACATATTTACAAGCTATTCTCAAGTCTACATTTATAAACTTAATTTACAACAAAAAGTTTCCGAAAAAATAATATTTTCTTATAAATTACATAAAGCTTTGACCACTATCGTACAAACTCGCAAAAGAGAAGTCTATGTTTGTAAATTTGTGTTTTTTGTCACTGTTGGTCTTGTGTTAGATTACATCCGGAATACCAAATTAAGTTTGAACTGCCTTACATAGCCACAGATAATAAATATAAATAAAATAAAGTTGAAGTAAGGATACAATTTCTCAGTTTGACCTACACGTGGTTTTGTGTACGTGCTTTCCTTGTAGGCTTTTGTTACACAACACAAACTCACACATACATACATACATAAGCGGCATTAACGCACGAAATTTACATGATGTAAATAGAAGTTATACAAGCTGTTTGACAATATCCCTCAAGCACCGCCTTAAGATATGGACAAAATAATCGATTGTATGTTAAATGGGTAAAGGTAAGGATGTCATTGTCTGCGATTATGCACAACATAAAATGGCGTGTATGATGGCAAAAGGGTAAAAAGTGTCAAAATGTACAATAAGACAACAGGAAAACATATAAAAAGAAGGATCCATTGAATGGAATAAAACTACAACACAGCATAGCACAACATAACACAACAACAAATAATATGACGGAACAACTTAACGTGGGACGATAAAACATACCAAAGCATAAAAAAAGTTAAAATGACATACAATAATATAACATAATCTAGAGTGGCAAACTATTTTATAACATAGCTTAATATAATACAACATAACATACCATGATACAACATATCATAACAAAACATAGCATAACATAATATAACGTAACAAAAGTAAGATTAAATATCGTAACACAACAAAACATTTACATAATATATTACAAGATAACATAACACAACATGAAAAAATTAAGATAACATAACAAAAATTAAAGCACAGCATACAGTTTAAAGTTAAGACGGCTTATTATAATAACATAAGATAACTTAAACTGACATAACTTACATTTAA